>JAEAOA010000606.1:597500-900534 GCA_016746295.1 Potamilus streckersoni | reverse complement strand
AAGATTAAATTGTGCTGGTATTGACTTTCCAGTGGCAGAAAATCAAATACCAAAGTTTGAAAAGCAAAATAATGTTTCGATTAACGTTTTCGGATTAGATGAAAAAGAAAATGTCTATCCGAGGTATATTTCAGAAAAAGCTTCACAATCGACTATCAATTTACTGTTTTATAAAAATCATTACGTTTGGATCAAAAACTTTAACAGACTAGTTGGAAGACAGTATAATAAAAATAACAACAAAAAGTTCTTTTGTTATCGCTGCTTGCACGGTTGTAGAGACAATGAAACATTACAAAAGCATTTGCAGTACTGTAGTGACGTACAAAGAATAACAATGCCATCTAAAAAAGATAGCGTGTTACAGTTTGTCCATCATAATCATAAACTAAAAATTCCTTTCGTCATATACGTCGATTTCGAATGCTTACTTCAACCTGTACTTGGCGTAGAAAATGATCCTGACCAATCGAGTACAAGAAAAATTCAAAATCATGTTCCATGCGGAGTAGCGTACAAGGTAGTTTGTTGCGCTGATTCGAGATTATCTAAACCAATCCAACTCTATCGTGGTAAAAATCCAGCTGTCTGGCTTCTCAAGCAGTTGATTAATGAAGTTGATAATATTACTTATCGTTTGAAAAAAGTAACTCCAATGTTAAAATTAACACCTCAACAAGAATCTGATCACGAGCAAGCGAAAATTTGTTATATTTGTGAAAAAGCTTTTGATACTGACAACAAAAAAGTACGTGACCATTGCCATTTGACCGGACAGTATCGTGGAGCGGCTCATGACCAGTGTAATTTAAAATTTCATGCTCCAGATTTTATTCCAGTTATTCTTCACAATTTTCGAGGATATGATAGTCACATCATTGTAGAAGCTTTTGGTGATCCTGAGATAAAAGCTCATCTAAAACTCAATAATGTCATCAAATGCATTCCAAATAATTTTGAAAAGTATATGTCAGTTACGCTAGGTAAATTACGTTTTATTGACAGCCTGCAGTTTATGGCAGCATCGTTAGATGAGCTAGTAAAAGGTTGTAGTAAATTTAATAACCTAAGAGACTGTTTTGGAGATA
Source organism: Potamilus streckersoni (assembly GCA_016746295.1). Taxonomy (NCBI): domain Eukaryota; kingdom Metazoa; phylum Mollusca; class Bivalvia; order Unionida; family Unionidae; genus Potamilus; species Potamilus streckersoni. The sequence goes on along the minus strand of JAEAOA010000606.1, from coordinate 899,446 downwards.
AATTTAATCTATTAGCTAAAAAAGGAGTTTTTCCATACGAATATCTCGACGATTGGAGTAAATTTGATGAAACATCTTTACCTAGCAAAGACAAATTTTACTCGCAACTTAAAAAAGAAAATATAACTGATGACGAGTACAAGTATGCACAAGATATCTGGAAAGAGTTTGATTGTGAGACTTTTGGTGATTATCACGATTTGTATTTGAAAACTGACGTGTTATTATTAGCAGATGTTTTTGAAAGTTTTCGAGAAGTGAGTTATAATAATTATGGACTAGATCCTTGCTGGTATTATTCTGCCCCCGGACTGTCATGGGATGCTCTGTTAAAGTTTAGTAAGGTAAGGTTGGAATTACTGACTGATGTTGATATGTTCAATTTTATCGAAAAAGGTATCCGAGGCGGTATTAGCGTGATAACGAAGAAATATGCTGAAGCAAACAACAAATATTTGAAAGAGTATAATCCTGACCTTCCTTCGAAGTATATAGTTTATCTAGATTGCAATAACTTGTACGGGTATTCGATGGCAGAACCAATGCCGTTTGGTGGATTTCATTGGATCACGGCTGATCAATTTCTATCAGAGACAGAAAAAAAGATACCCGACGATGTTTCGTATTTCGTTGAAGTTGATCTCGATTATCCAACTTCGCTACACAAATTACATAACGATTACCCTTTCTGCGCGGAATCGATGGTTATAGAATATAGTTTGTTATCAGAAGAACAACAAGCGTCAGCATTACCAAGACAACATTCTATGGTAAAGAAACTAGTACCAAATTTGCTTCATAAACGTAATTATGTTTTGCATTACAAAGCTTTAAAACAAGCAGTCGATGCTGGTCTCGTGTTGAGAAAAGTTCATCGCGTACTAAAATTTAATCAGTCACCGTGGATGAGAGGTTATATTAACTCGAACACTACAAGAAGAGCTGCGGCAAAAACTGATTTTGAGAAAAACTTTTTCAAACTGATGAACAATTCTGTTTTTGGCAAGACGATGGAGAATATTAGGAAACGCGTAAATATCGAACTAGTCAATGATGTCAATCGCAGAAACAAACTTGTGTCAGACGATGATTTTGTGAGCATGAAAATATTTAATGAGAATCTTGTTGCGATACAAAGAAGAAAAACAAATCTAAAACTAAACAAGCCAATCTATGTTGGAGCTTCAGTGTTAGATTTATCAAAGTGGCTGATGTACGATTTTCATTATAATTTTGTTAAAAATCAATGGCCGGCTAGTAGATTATTATTTACTGATACTGATTCGCTCGTATATGAAATCGAATGCGAGGACATCTATCAGGACATGCATGATAATAGATATCTGTTTGATCTTTCTGATTACCCACGTGACAGTAAATTTCATGACGACACAAATAAAAAGGTTATTGGTAAGTTCAAAGATGAAATGAACTCGAGCGCTATCAAATACTTTATCGGATTACGTAGTAAAATGTATGCCGTATTGTTAGACAATAATAAAATAACAAAAAAAGCAAAAGGTCTGCCTCGTGATTTTGTTAAAAAGTTTATAAAATTTGATGACTACAAGTATGCGCTTGATGGCGGTGTTAGTTTTATAAGAGCTATGTCAATTCGAACAAATCATCATAAGCTCGAAACAGATGTCCTTATCAAACGCGGTTTGAGCAATTTTGATGATAAACGTTATTGCGAAAATGGGATAGATACATTTGCACTTGGGTATTGTCATGATGATAGAGATATATTTGACATTATCTTTGCAAACTAAAATTTTATCTAAACTTTAAAAATAATGCTTGAAAATTTGACAGTAACAAATAGCTACAGTAGCAAAATCAAATATCTAATGATGGACGGCAAACCATTGACAGTTGAAATTAATAATGAAACATCAGGCATATGCTTTAGTGGTACCCGTGACAAGTTAAAACTTTCGCTCATCAGATCTGATGACAGCGAGTATTTTAATTATCTCGAACAATTGTATCAAAAGTTGCTAGCGGAATTTAACAACTTTCACTGTCCGATTAGTCAGCAAAAATACACCAAACTTACAATTGATCTTGATCGGTCAAAGGTGTATTTTATCGACAAAAAATACCCTCTTAACAAATCACAAATAAAAGATTTGTTTGAGTCCCGTCGTTATGTCAGCGGTAAAGTAAAGTTTAGCCTCTATCACCATGATAATGAAATATTTTTGATATCTACAGTTGAGACATTAACAGTTGGTAATGAGGTATAATACCACTTACCTTACTGGAATTCTAATGCGTAATTTAGTCCACAATCGCCACGCTCTGCTAAATCGTAATGATTTGGAAAATTGAGTCTGACATATCATTTTGCTTATTCTAGCAAATCACGTAATTAAATTTTACCTGTTACCTAGGTATTTTGCAACAGGTGTTCTATTGTATTTGTTTGGAGGTCTAGAGGGGTTGTTGAGCTCGGATTCTTAACGCAATTATTGATTGCAACAGGTGTTCTATTACGTTACCTAGGTATTTTGTATTTGTTGAGCTCGGATTCTTAACGCAATTATTGATTGCAATAGGTTTTCTATTACGTTACCTAGGTATTTTGTATTTGTTTGGAGGTCTGGAGGGGGTTGTTGAGCTCGGATTCTTACTTTCTCCTACTACTAAATGAAATATCAAAATGCTTATGCATATAATCAGTTACAGCAATCGATATTAACGTATTTTTTAATGCAATCTTCAAATCTGACTAAGATTCCAAGATTGGCTTAAACATCAGACCAGATATTGCATAATCTTGTAAAAATGGGTAATATTGCTTATTCAGGAAAGGTGATAAAGTGTTCTGGAAATAACTTACTTGCTGCCAGTATGGTAAAAATGGTTGAAAATTGAACACAAGGTAAAGTTTTTCAAACAAGGTTTAATAACTCTGGATTATATAAACGGATATTGCTGGATAAAGACAGGAACAGAGGTATTGTTGAAATACAAGTTGTTGTCAAGTTTATTAAGATTATACGTGAAATGAAAGGTTTAAGGCGCAGCTAACTTAAACAGATTGACGGACGGACAACAGATCATCATGAATAACTCCGCAGACTAGTTGAGCATATGCTCAAGTGAGTTAACAAAATAAGAAGAGCGTCGCCTAGCGAGACACTATATGGCCATCAACGCCAAGATATCAGTAACGTGTATTTATCGAATACACCATCCGGTTCATGAGTATGTATGTATGTATGTATGTATGTATGTATGTATGTATGTATGTATGTATGTATGTATGTATGTATGTATGTATGTATGTATGTATGTATGTATGTATGTATGTATGTATGTATGTATGTGTGTGTGTGTGTGTGTGTGTGTGTGTGCGTGCGTGCGTGCGTGCGTGCGTGCGTGCGTGCGTGCGTGCGTGCGTGCGTGTGTGTGTGTGTGTGTGTGTGTGTGTGTGTGTGTGGATGTATGTATGTATGTATGTATGTATGTATGTATGTATGTATGTATGTATGTATGTATGTATGTATGTATGTATGTATGTATGTATGTATGTATGTATGTATGCATGTATGTACTTACGTACGCATGTATGCATGTATATGGTTGTATGTATGAATGTATGTATTCAAACCATCTCTACATTAATTCCATCTATACAATTGCTTACAATGAAATGCAAATTGATGCATGTCTAATATTATGCAGTAACTGATTCTACCGAATATGCAAACCAAAAAAGCTAAAATAAATACTGAAAAAATTGAATTGGCCTCTCATTTAATACCAGAATTGCTGAATTTGACTGTAGAAATACTAAAATAAAATAGAGACAAAACAGTCATACATACAATTATAGTGTTATAAAAAATATACAATTTCACAATTGAAAAGAAAATTATACAATTTTATTTAATAAATTGGTATTAAGGCCATTAGGATACAAAGTATCTAATTAATGAATCAAATAAGTCTCTTTTATAAGTCTGTTCATGTCTCCATGCACAATATCTATTGGCATGAAAGAAAAAATTTCTTTTCAATTATGAAATTGTAATTTTCTTTTCAATTGTGAAATTGTATATCTTTTATAACACTATAATTGTATGTTTGACTGTTTGTCTCTATTTTATTTTATTATTTTACTGATTCAGGTTTCATTAGAGACTCGTGTATCTTTTAGATCCTGTTGTGATTATGCATTGTTTTTATGACGTTTCCTAATGACGTAATTTCTTATGAAGTTACGTAATGACGTAATTGTTTTTTTTAGCCTGTAAAAACGTCATCCGTTTATTTCAAAACATTTTGTGCCTGAAGAAGCATATATTATATGCGAAACTAGTTGCACGGAATTACCGGCGTTTGTGTTGTTTTTTTTTTAATCCCAATACTGTAGAAATACGGCATTTACCTTCTCCATCCCAAACTTTCATTTTGATCGTCCGCCATATTAGTTCATCGGATAACTACTTCCGTTTTCAGCTTGTTTTTTAAGTGATGTCATGTACTTTATAAGGAAGCGTAAACAGATCGTATGGCATGCACTAAATAAACGATACGGTATAGCAAGCCTTATTTCAAAAGGTAATTACCAATTACGATGTGTGTGTGTCATTTTAACGTAGCTTTATGAATTTTTCAGTCATATCGCTACGATGTCTGCAGTTTGACAGTTTATAATGATGTCCCACCCAATCACATTATCCTGACACCAGGAAAACCAATCCTAACACTAATTTCTTAATGCTGAGCGCAAGGCGAGGAAGCTGTTAGTACCATTTTGGTAAGTTTCTGGTATGACTCGGCCGGGGTTCGAACCTCCGACCTCCCGCATTTGAGACGGACGCTCTAATCACTAGGCCACCGGAGTGGTCCAAAGTATGGTTAGTATAAACATACCAATAGAATTACCTTCTATGCACTTAATAGCATTACCACTATCCACAGATTTTAACTCGAGCCACCATTTTGTCCTTGCTATTAGTTTCATTTATTCCATTATAAGGTATGAGAACCCTTCATAGCCTTGACCAAAACACCAATGCTACGACATATCAGCTACCATAAACCTAGTTTCTATTCAAGGAAATTGCGCAATTGTTCGACTAAACTAACCATATATCTACCGCACCTGGAATATATTGAAGTATGACAAGCTGACTGACACATAGCCGTGGATGACTATCAGCAAGTGGTCCAATGTCGAATATCTGAGACAGAAAACGATAAACAAAAAGTTGATTTACAGCAATAATTATCCTTTGGGCAAATAATATGTTTAAGCAAAGAGATGTCATTGGATTATGTACATGGAGAGAAAATCCAATACTAAAAGAGATCACTACAAAACCATTCTCCTAGCTATTCAACACAGACTGCGTTATGTTTGTCTTGCCATTATATCAGAAACCTGAACTAAAGATCATAACGAAATTAATACACTTTCCATTCGTCATAGAAAAATTTATTCAAATAAGTGAAAATGCCACGCTGAAGCTACATAAGTCTACCCACTCTTACACAATACGCATAACACAAAATCAATACAATTAATTCGATGAAGAAAAAAAAAACCCACAGAGAACAAAATTACTATAGAGAATTCCATGGATTCAACACAGGGAACAAAACAGCTCCATTTAATAGCATGAAAAAAACACGGAGAACAAAACTCCAGTCAATTCCATGAATTAAAGAGAGACAAATGAACTCCAGTTAATTCCATAAAATAAACAGAGAATAAAAAATACTCTGATCTTTAATGAAAAGAATAATATGAAGGACGCCTGAAAATTGAAGAAAAAACTTTATCATTATTTTCGTGCATACCTAAGTATTCTCATTAAAACGGCTCAACAATCCGAAGAAACCGTGGTTTCTGTTTGGCGTGTTATAGCACATCAACACAAGTAGGTCAATTAGTACAGAGGCAACTGGAGTAAAGTACTTTGCCTAAAGACACACGATAGATGACCCAGGCTGGTCCGATGGGAGGATTCGAACTTGCACTCTTTCAGTCATAAGTCCTGCAAACTAACCACTAAGCCACCGCGGCTCAGTTATGGATTTAAGTTTTATGATTTTTTTATGTGTATGATGTACATTTTTTTCACGACGTGCTAAGGTTCAGACAATCCTGAAAAAAAATAGGAAGCGATATATTCTGAAACAGTGCGAGCTGTTTGAAGAATGCTACCTCACATCACATCTTTTTTTGTTGCTAAAATGGCCCGTTTGTTCTTAAGTATAACAAAATACAAATCGATTTATTTCGCTTGTCATGACCATTAATTACACTTATCTATCAGTACATCATTCTCAATACAAAAAGAAAATGGTCATATATTGATCGATTAGAGCTGTATATCATACACATTCATATGGTCAAAAACATATCTAAAATAAAACACAAATATAACCATAAACAAAACATTACCTAGTGGTTGACACAACAAGGTTTGGAAGAGAAAATGTTATGTTCCACCTGTGCAGCATAAGTCAGGCGTAATGGAATTTTCTGTCATATTAATACAATTAATACTGAAAAGATAGCATTAATAAAATAACCAAAAGCTTATGTAAAAAGTGTTAATGCTAACCTAGAAACCATTCTGTTCAGATCTCTCTCTATATTCTAAATATTAGTCATTGAGGGTAAATTAGCGATATCTTTGTTCGTTATATATTTAAATTCACTTAATTTTTGTATGCTATTCTTTGTATGTGTATGTATGTCTATATGAATATATATATATATATATATATATATATATATATATAAGATAGCATACAAAATTCAGTGAATTTAAATATATGGCGACGAAAATAAGATAATCGCTAATTTACCCTCAATGACTAAATTAAGAAGAGTTTAAATTAACGCCTGACAACATGAATTACATATATATTATATATATACAATTATATATACAAAAATACAGTGATACGCTAACAAAGTGAACCAGCCTTGGCTCCTCAACACTAAAAATATCCCGTTAAAATATTTATTTAAATAAATTTTTCTCCAAGCTCTGTGTAGGTGAATACACAACCATACAGACATTAGTAGGTACATTAACAAATATGCCCCAAAAAGATAAGTGAAAACACAAATATCCTCAGCAACAATATCATACATACTGATTATGTTATTTATAAAAGTAAACAGGGTTAAAATACAGTGTGCATGTAACATACATTCTTATACTTATCGAAAAACGAAAATGAGTCAATTCCTGCCTCACAATATAACAAAGGTTCGATTTCATATCAGGGTTTGGAATCAGTAAATTATTTTTAAAAAAATCTCATAAATTTTCAGGAGACAATATATTTATTCCATTATACTGTCAAAATACCGTATATTTGATGAATCGAATGCTCAATGCATCAAACCACCGATGACCAAGGGACAAGCTTTTCATTGTAAAAACAATATTTTCCCCTTGTATACTGAACAATATAAATATCCGGTTTCATGCAGTTGTTGGCAAGCTGTAGAAAGATTCTAGACCTTTTCCAACCTTTGTCCAGACTGGTTTGCTGTATTATCTAGACTTTTCTGGAACGCGTGTTCAAATTCTGTGTCACTTATAAATTAGCATTTAGTATGAGGTTTAACGCCGATTTTCAGCACAAGATAGGCTACATACTGTGGGCAATAAAACTGGGGAAGGAATAATACGAAAAAATCCCGGTAAAAATCTCCGACCCACGAGAAGTTACTGGCATGTTTTCTCACGTACCCATATTAGCCAAGCCCGAGATTGAACCTACGCTTAGGTGAGATGGCATTGATCTGGAACGGTGATCACTTTTGACCACTCGGCCACTCGAGGTCCCTGTAAAATAGTTTCCACCAATCATGAATGGGTGATAGGTCACGCGCGACCCGCCAACCACACCGAACTAGTATCCAGCAGCCGACACCTCATCTAACCTGGCGATGATCAGCAACAATAAATATAAAACACAATAACCCAAAATTGTCTACTTTTTCAGACCATTGGGGCTGAATCGTCATTTTCCATAGTTTTTCCACGTCTAGATAATGTAGTGTTTTTCCGTCATAGTTTTTTTCCAGACTTTGAACACTGCAATATATTCATGAGAACTTGGGCATGGTGAAGAAAGCAATATGCGCAGTTACTTCGTTTACTAGTTAAAACGCAAATCAACATAAATATAATGAATATTAAATATTTACTGTAGAAAACAACTGTATGGAAGCAAATATGAACCGAGTTTCATGTCATTTAAAAAATATCCGTAACTAAAACATTAAAAAATTATCTGCAGGATATTCGTCATTTACATAGGAATGATATTTATATAATTAGACATAGTATTCATACACTGACAAGAAACTGTACAAGACACCTGGAAAATATGGCCTTTTTAAATAATCTCTGGATAGGGGGTGGGGGTTACATTTTGACTTTTCCATTATAAGACAATGCAACTACAGATGCATATGACCAAGTACTTACGTCATCTCACTTTCATAAATAAAATGCTTGAAATAAAACATTAAAAATTAACTTTTACAAGTAACAATATAAACCGTGAATTTTAAGAAGTGTGAAAATTGCTACGTCATTCGAAAGGGTATATTTTGTACCACACAAAAAAACCTGAAAAGATATCAGCTCTGAAGACGAGACGGACAAGGCAATCGTCATCTTTGAAATATAAAAAGCTACACAGGATGTGGATAGAATATAGAACGCAATGCACACTTTAGTATCTAACACTTATTTCTGACAATGAGAAAAGCAAGACTTCCTAAAATCAAAATTAATCTCATGACATAAAAAAATACGTTCAAAAAGAGAAATAACAAACTAATTAAAGACACAAAACTTAAGAATACACCAAATTATTATAAAACAACAGCGGTAGTGTACATCAAATATTAAAACTTTGAAAAACAGCTTAACATCGGAATGTATCAGAATGACGTGCATTATGTTCATATAGTAAACTAAACTATATTTAGAAATCACAGTCTTCAAAGATGCAGTTATAATTTAAATGTAATTTTGTTCTCACGCGATGTATCATCTACAAAAATTGCTTTTGTGTTCGGAAAGAAATATTTGTTATGTGTTTGCAACCGCATATCTAAACGATTCCCCATTTTTACTTCTACTCTACTCACAATTCTTGCATTTTGGAGAATATAAAGACCCAGTCTTCAATCTCAGCTACATATATGCACGTTAAGTACGTTAAGTACGATATGTGTATATAATAATTTCAAACGCGGAACTTTATATCTTTCACAGATGCAACACCCAAGGACATATCTGATAAACGTCTTTCCAAGGAAGATTTTGCTTTGCAATAATTCACCTTTTCATGCCGAGCATCTGTATATACTTGCAGTTTGCCACGTCAGCACTCTCAGCAATTAGCCCCAATAAATCAGCAAATATTTTTTTTATATACTGTACACCCTAATTCGGTACGTGTCCAAACTTTCACAGTTAAGTTCAAAAGGTATGGGGAAAATTCAGTGACATTAAAAACGTATTTCAAAATGTACGTGCATAGGGATATAATGAACGATATTCCCGATGTTCTTCCGCAAAAGAACATTAATCATAGTATGATAAAAAGGGAACATATCTTTTTTCTAAAGCAGTATCTACGCACGTGTCTTAATGTAAAATCCTCATACGAGGTTTAAAACATCTCCGTTCGAATACACAATTCAATGCGCTGACGGCATTTAGCGGCCAGTTTTAGTAGATTTCGTCATACTTATTGACATTTATTATTTATATCAGTGCCTACTGTAAAATCACACTTCAAATCAGTATATTTACATATTTCACATATAAAGACACTCGGCAAAGATTATTACTTCAATAGAATATACAATGCATCAGGCGCTCCCTCGCGATTAGCTTGACAGTGGTTATGAATCAACTCGGTTGTACCTATTTTGTAAATATACACAAAAAACCTTACATTACTACACAATCTCTTCTCGCCTAGTAACAATCATTTCTTCTTCTTCCAGATCACTTTCCACAAGACCTGTTTCTGTCTCCACCGTAAAGATCTTCTCGTTCATGAATCTTCTGTACTGGAAATAATGGTGGCAGTTATAGCGAATTTTCCTCTGGAATCTGATGATTATCGCTACAATCGTCAGACAAAGGCAAGTCAGACCAGCCACTAGAAGGCCAAGTTTGGCTCTTGTCCAGTACGATTCTCGTTCGTCTAGAAGTTTTCCACATTGCATTGCTCCATAATCTACCAAGATGACTTTGTGGTTGGAATGCTCCTCTGGACTTGCGCAAACCAAATTCTTTATCTCATTTATCACATTTGTGTTGTTGTGAAATACTGAAGGATCCGTCATCCATCGAAGATTGCAATCGCACCGTATTGGGTTCGGATAAAGTTCAACTTTATCTACACTGTCCCAATGAATAAGTTTTTCGCTGAACGTAGTGAGAGAATTGTTTTTTAAAAGTACAATTCTCAGATCCTTTATGTTCCAAAAGGCTTTCGGACTGATATAGATAAGTTTTGGATTATTGGAGATTTGCACCAATTTTAATTGGTAGTGATCCATAAAAGTATAATCCCCAATTGATTCTAGGTATGGCATGAAATTCATGTACAGATTGGCTAGCGTAGTCATTCCTTTGAATGTATCATCCGTGACATGAGTTAAATAATTTCCACTAAGGTCTAGAAACGTTAGAGAAACAAGATGCCTAAAGGCGCCTATGGAAGTGTCCCCGATCTTATTGTCTGCAAGGTTCAGTTGCCTTAAAAAAGAATTTGTCAGACTGGTGGATGCAAATGCGTCCCATTGTATCGTATCGATTAAATTATTTTCCAGAGACAAGTCGTGTAAGCGAGGCAAGCCCAAAAACTGGAAGCTACGTAGAACACTAATGTTGTTATTAGAAAGTTCCAGTGACTGTAGATTCACTATGTCGTACGGGTTAGGAAAGTCTAAACTTTGTATTTTGTTGTTTGAAGCATGTATTATCAAACTACCAGACACAGACGACACGTTCGTAAAGGCTGAACTATTGAACACAAGTAGATTATTATGTTCTATATAGATCTTGGTAAGATTGGGCAAATGGGCAAATGTGTTCTCTTTCAATGATTGTAGTTTATTGAATTCCAAATTAATTGTCATTAAATGTGGCATACTGCTAAATATAAGTTGAGGAATTTCTGCTAAGGAATGATTAACAAGTCTGAACTCGGTCACGGTTTCTCTAAAACTGTCAAAACAGCCAGACTCAAGAGTTGTCAAAATTCCTGTATTAATGTCTAATACAGATAACTTCGTCAAGGACAAAAGGTCATTTTTCTTAATTGTAGTAAAATTGCTAAGTAATATTTCCAAAACTCGAATTTCACTCGCATTGTCAAAATTAGGAATACTTTGTAATCCAGTACATACAACGACTTTTGTGCCGTTGTAGCATTTGCATTTCTCAGGACAGGTGGCTAAATTGAACCGGAAAAATAGGGTCAAGGTCAGCATGAGCCGTAATGAATCCATCCTGAAAACTGTTGACACTCTGCACCGTTGCCGTTCAAATACAAGATATTCTGCCGGAATATTTGTTTCTGCTACAAAAATATGTCCTTATAAACGCTGTACTGAATGTTCATTGAGGCCACAGCTGAAAAGAAATAATTTGGTTTCTGAGTTATACATTTGAATAACGAAATGAGTAGTATAGCTACTGTCAAAATATAGTAAAGATAAAGAGCGACTATAGTATATCTACTACTTCTACTACTACTACTACTACTACTACTACTACTACTACTACTAATGATGATGATGATGATGATGATAATAATAATAATAATAATAATAATAATAATAATAATAATAATAATAATAATAATAATAATAATAATGACCCGGATGATTATGACGCGAGTTGTGATGGTCATCGTCATTATTGTCACCCATTGAAAAGATGACTGCAATTGCATTCCTTTGTCATACAATGAAAATATGCACTGTGACTTATTTCATATATCACTTTTCATTATACATCAGAAACAATCTGAACAACCGAATTTTTTCCTTTCGGTCTACATCGGCCATATAGATTTTGAGTAAAGAGAAGCAAAATAAATATATCAAGCCCAATGTACACAAATAAACCACGTGACCAAAAATAATAAAATCTGCTTCCGCGTGCCTTTCCAAGGTCATTGACGACTTTGACTCAGATATCGTGGAATCTTATGACGATCATTACTCAGTTACTGTGGAATCTATGATTATTTTGACTCGTATATCGTGGTCCAATGCATGATGTTAACTCAGATACCATGGAACATATAACTCGTCAATAAAAATAGAATAAAAGAAACAGTACATAGAACGCTGATTATATTATGCGCAAAGAAAAGGTACAAGTTTGTGACAAATACAATATTAACAGGGTTGTATAACTCTGTTTCACCTAGTAATATATCGTGTAGTTGTATAGGTTGTACAAATTATGACAACTTGTTATAAGGAATATTTTAGGACTGTCTTACCGAGGGATATAAATGAAGATTAGTGCAGCATGTTACTAAAAAAGCGCCAAATTAAAGCTCCTATTTATATTGATTCCAGCATGAAACTTCCCTGGGTAAAAAGGAAGGGCTCTCATAAGGAAAATAGAAAGATAGTTCATTCAACAATATATAAGCCCATGACAACAACCAAATAGAAAATGACAAGGGTCTGGTACGACGATATGAAAGAAGAAACTTTAACAGACTGGTTTTCTTTTATGTTATCTTCAGTTGTTTGTCGATGTTTTAAGATGACGGAGAAATGTAAAAAGCAAAGCCTAATTCCCGTCGCCCACGTTTTCATCACCTACATAGTTTCTATCTCCAAGAATTAGGCTGGGATTCTGATCAAATTAAAAGACCAAATAGCAGATATAACAATTTTAATAATGTGAAGATAAGTTTTCTTCTTTAAGATGTGCTAGAAGCTGCGTGGCATTACACGGTTTTGCAAGCGACAACGGACGTCCGGTATCGTATTTCTCCGCCTAAATGTACACAAAAAAAGAGTCTACAAAGCCGTTCTTATAAACGTTACTTCTTTCAATTCTTGTTCTCATTATCATTCTGACGTGTAAATCAATTACAGATCAAAGATGAATCCAGGACAATTTCATTATTTTTGCCTGTATCGAATAATCTTATGGTAAAGAGTGGATTACTTTTTACCTGTTCACATCAATATCATTGCGTTAGCTATTCTGCAGTTCAAACCTGTGTTTGTCAGTATATTTTGGTGCAATATAAGAAAATTCCACTCTCGGGATAAAAGATAAAAATTTAGTGTTAAACATTCGTCAAAGCCTCGTGCTGGAATGTAAGATTCTGACTCTCGGGATGAATTTCTCATCTACACTGATGCATGTGGTGGATGCAATTAATTTCTAGTTATCCCCCCCCCCAAAAGAAGTTTTTTTAAATATCATTTTTGTTAAAATTCCATAAGTAACCAAAGTTTAAAATATGTCCACAGTAATCTGTCTGACACTTAGTCAAGATAGTAATTAATAATTCACACTGCAGAGGCATAGCTGTCATTAAGCGAGAGATAGCTATATACTATCCGTCAATAAGTAATGGTAACTTTATCTACTGCAATAATACATTGTCCTGTACTACGTTAACTGTCAGGAAAGATATAGTGTGTAAATGAATATGGTGATATGCAATGTTGTGACCTGAAAGCACTAAGTAGTTAGTGACTGTTTTGAAATACCAGAGGAAAGGGGGGATGAGCAACCAAACTAAGTTTAGTCTGCTTAACTTTTTTAAAAGGACGTATAGATAACAAGAGCTGTACGCAGAGAGAGAGAGAGAGAGAGAGAGAGAGAGAGAGAGAGAGAGAGAGAGAGAGAGAGACTAAAGGCAGGAATGCACAAGGAAACCAGTGGGATTAAATCAGCTCCAACCTACTAGCCGAGTTGAATCCCGAGTGCAATTCTCAATCTGCCGTAGCCATGTAAAGGAAACTATATTTTTGGAATTTGTGTTAATTTATTTTCTGATAGACGCGCATCCTATAAATGGTCTTGTACAACTTTATTTTGTTTAAGTAATTAAATTGATATATTATGTGTTGTGCTATATATCTGCTTAGACCAGGACCTAGATCTCTGCTTTTCTTGTATTACATTACTGGTGGCGGAGACCCACCGGTTGAGGCAGTATTTCAAAACGGATCAATCAGTAGAAATACTTTAGGTCTATCAGCAGCTCTCTAGTAACTAATATATTTTCTCGACTGACCTTTGTATGTATATGGTAAGTAAAATCCCTCTTCATTTGACCCATAGCATTAAATCCTTCAGAACAATACTTTTTTGTTTTGTAGCAATCCCTATCTATCAGAACAGAAAACCTATGTATTCATCGTCTGTTGACCGGTTTTAAAACTGCTGAAGCATGCGCAGAATGTGTGTGTGTATGTGTGTGTGTGTGTGATTTGGAGTTTTAGCTTTGCTTTAACAATTTTCCAGCCATATCGCTACGCTGTCTGCAGTGTGGCAGTTTATAATGATATCTAGCACTGGGAAATCATGCCGAAGCAATGTAGCATCATGTCTCAAATAGTCACATTATCCGGACACCAGGCCGACCAATCCTAACACTAATTACACTAACCTCTTAATGCTGAACGCCAAGTCTCTGGTATGACTCAGCCGGGCTTTGAACCTGAACCCTACCACATCCGAGGCAGAGGCTCTAACCCATGCGCAGAAGGCAGCTTCATCCCAACGTAACACTAACTCACTGAGACAGTCTTGCGAGCACTACAACTTCTCGCGTTACTCTTTCCTTGAAGTCATTCTGCCTTCTACGCATGAGTCATCAATTTAAAAAAAAAACAAATGGGTCAACAGACGATGGATAAACGGGTCTTCTGTTCCGACAGGGATTACCTCCAAAACAGCGAGTGTTCTGAAGGTTTTAAGGATATGGGACAAAAGAAGTGGGATTATACTTACCATCCACATACAATGGTCTGTGGAAATAAATTTATTAATTACTTGATAGCGGCCGATAGTCAAAATGTATTTCTGCAGAAATATCCATTAAGAAATGCTGCCTCGCCCGGTTGGTCTCAGCTAGGCTACCAGTAATGTTAGGGAGGAGGGAACAAAATCGGAGACCAACTTGTTGGTCTCTATCTCTACTCAGATTCCCATTGCTTCAATCCATTAAACATTCGCTTGCTCCGGGCTATAAAACCGCCTAAATATCGACACCTACCATTCAAGCATCTAACAAAAACGACCTTCTTCCACAATGCAGGTATCGTTCACGTAATTCAAAAAGCATCAAACACATCTGTACAAGACTTCAGTTTTGTTTTGTTTAGTTTTGTTTTATATCTGAGGAGGTTGGGGGACAGACGTCCTCTCTCCCATGAACAACTTTTCTTTGGTACTCTCTCCCTGAAGATGTCCGAAAGTTCCTTATCTTTATATCTTTGAAAAACATTTATCTACATCCTCTCACCATATTATGATATATTTAAGAATCACCTTAATATCCTACAAACCAAACATAAACACTTATGTAGTCCCCTCTCAAAGTCTTTGTTAACACAATGAATTTAGTGATGTGATGTATGATTTTTTAACGTAGCTTTAACGATTTTTCAGTAATATCGCTACGATGTCTGCAGCGTGTGGCAGTTGATAGGGATGTCTAGCACTGGGGCATCATGCCACAGACATGTAGCATGACGTCCCATCCAGTCACATTATCCTGACACCATGCCGACCAGTCCTAACACTAAACTCTTAATGATGAGCGTCAAGCGAGGCAGCTGCTATCATCATTTTTGTAAGTCATTGGTATGACTCGACCGGGGATCGAACCCACGACCTCCCGCATCCGAGGCGGACGCTCTAACCACTAGGCCACCGGAGCGGTTAAATTAATTTAGTTGACTCTCACATTTGTGCATGTTAACATGACAATGAAGATGGTAAGCATGGGCGTGTACATATGGTCAAGGGTGGGAACACACCATCCACCCCCAGCATTTTTTGGACCACATCTGTATACCTCAATAGCTGACTACTACTTGTTCACCCCACATTAAACCCGGATAAAATTCGGGGAAGGGGCTGCTACATAGCACTATTTTTCTTCTTCTTCTATTTCACCTTAAATAATGCCCAAAAGCTTTAGATGATCTTTAAATTCCGGGAAAGGGCCTAGATGAATTAGACAGTCCGTACGCAATGTCATATTGCTTAATAAAACGAGAGTAAAATAGGTTTAAAACGATTAACTATCTTTAAGCGCTAGACAATGCGAGACTGGTTTTTGAAACTGACTTCAAAATAAAAAACTGACTTTTAAAGTGTAGAATGTGAAATAAAGGAGCCAAACCTTGAAAAGCACTACGATCTTAACAATACCACTATCTCTCTCGCTCACTTTACCTCTTTCCTAAAGTTTAAACTTTCCCGCGGGCAAGTGCTTTGCAAATTTGAATTTGCCCGAGCGGAATTATAGCTTGTCACGAGCTAGCTTAGGGCGTGTGGATTTATAGAACCCTGGACAGTGTTAATTTTTCTGGATATGAAAACGGTCCTTTGTGGACATGTCGTACTGGTTCAGCTAATAGGTGGTCCGCTGTTGGGATGGGGAAAAAATGTGGCGCTGTCTTTGAATTTATGATTGTTATTAATTTGTCCCCTTTTATCTAGGATAGGAGAGGGGTATTGGTTCGTGAAAAATTAAATGCGTCTGTCCCTTGGTACATCATAGTGACTCAGGTCATATACTGAACTACTTGTGTGTGATGGAGTCCTTGTGACATTGCATGATGGATAATGCTCAAGTGTGTGAGTCAGTTTTACCTATCCATTCATTTCTTGTCCTCTGCATGTTATGTATATGGTAAATAATGCAGTCAACGTGGGAATGCATGGTCAATAAATGATACTCTTGTGACCATTACTCCTAATTTATTCCCATCCCAAACCCCAACACAACTTTTCTTAACATTGTTGTTTGTATGTGCATATCTTTTAGAGTTAAAATAACCCTTTACCAGCCAAGGTAGTGTGCTGATTCATGGAGTTCCACCATGTTAAATTCAAACAAGGTTCATAAGATTATATTATTTATTTACCTTGAAAGATGATTTTAATGTTACATCTTCTATAAAAACCATATGACACTGGGTCATATTTAATGTTCAATTCCCACAGGGTCATACAAAATGTTAAATTCCAACTGGTCCCCCACAGTATCGTGTTTAATGCTAAATTACCCCATATTCCCAAAGGGTCATATATATAATGTTAAAGTCCCACTGATCCCAATAAGGTCAGGCTTAATGTTAAATTTCTACAGATTCCCATAGGGTCACATATAATGTTAAATTCCCACTGATCAGGTAGGGTCATGTTTAATAATAGAGTCTTAAAAATTCACATAGGGTCATATCCAACCTTAATTTATCAGGTTTTGCAAAGCAAATATCAGTAATTTATATTATGTTCAAACAAGATGTGAATAAAAGACAGTATCTTTATAATTCTTCATACAAATTTATTGGTGCTATTTTTTAATTAAATTATATCATTTGCTGAATATATTAAAAATGATTTTAGTAATTTTTTATACATCAATTTCACGACAACTGTCATGTATAAATATATAAAATACACATCTCACAACTAACTTTTCAGGATCCAACTTCACAGCCTAAAAGTAATGAAATAAGAAAAAGAAATTATGTGCTTTCATTTCTGCACCTTTATGAATCATGTATTTAATTGACAGAAAACATATTTAGGTTTTAATGTTATGTGCCAATATGTGACTGAAGCTGCAAAAATTAAAGCAAATGGTAATTTATTTCTGAGTAATAGATTTAGTTGAGGTTTAATTTTTAATACCTTTGTCACTGCTAAATGTATATATATATATATATATATATATATATATATATATATATATATATATATATATATATATATATATATATATATGAAGATTTCTCATTGTAAGCTTCTAGCCAAAGCTGTACAATCTCCAAATTATACCCATCCAATATACATGAAAATGAAAAAAAAAATAATCTTTTAACAATGCCAATGAAGATAATCAGGGAAATTCCTTTTATTTAAAACTCAAACTCAATGCAAATAAAGAATTTGTTGAGTAAAGTCTTAGGACAAATGTGAAAATTTTTGTAAAATTCCTTCTCAGTTTGCTATATTTATGTATGAATATTTTAATATGTTTTAATAATAGTGATGCTTTGAATACACAAAGCTAATGATGTAAATTGTAAATTTTGCTTATGCTTTTATAGAACATTTCTTGAGGTATTATTATTTCTGAATTATCATTAATTATGTGGAAATTTAAAATCTTGGAACAAAGAAATAAAGTCAAATTAAATTTTATTATTGTTGGATTAAATGAAATAAGCAAGAAAAAAGTATCTCTAAATTTCACTTGTAATAAAATTTGGGATAATCGATGGCAAAGCAGACTGCATGCTTCTATACACTGGTGTTAGAAAAATCAGCAAATACTTTTATCCATTGACCTTTCTGAACTTGATCTTTTCTATTCCTGTTCAAACTTTAAAATGTATGAGTGATACCTCAAAAATAACTGACACTGTTCATGTCCCTCTCTTTTAGCATAACAATATGCTGCTAGGTTGAGAAATTGCAAGCTACATTTTCAGAATTGATCTGTTTTCAGTGCTGTATGGCCTGAGGAATGTCTTTGTGTGACATACTGATACCAAGGAATGGTATGTTCTATTAAACCTTCAATGATAGAATCAAACATAAATCATCCAATAATGCAAGCAGTTACACTAATTAATGGTGGATAGTACAGCACAGCATTCAACATGAACCTAACAGAAAGACTCCATTTTTAAAAATATAAAATTTTAAAATTTTAAAATTTAACCACATTCATGCAGTTTACTGATCTAAATTAAAGTTCATTTTATCTCCTGGCTACTTCATTCTCAAAAGGTCAAAATCAATAAATCATTTGATACACTAAATGCTACCAACTTTTTATAGCATTCTTTTGCAAAAGTATATTTAATTAACAGTTATTTGTGTGAATCATATGAATTTGGATTTTGTTAACAGTAGATGATAACTACTTCCATAATTTACTGATTTTTCAATAATTGTGGTAATACATGGTTCTAACATTCTCTTGCTACAAAATGATCTGACAGTTACGGGTCACACAAGGGTCAGCTCCAGATAGAGTTGTAACCCTCTATGCCTTCTGATGACATTATGGTGAGATATTAGTGTCGGTGTTTTCTATTTTTGTCAGTTGTAATCTAGCCATTCGAGTAGTTATATCAAACTTTTATGTTGTGTTTTCGATAACAACAACAAAAACAACAACAACAACAATAAGATAAACAATTTAAGTGCCCTTTTTACGCGATAATTACATGCTAGTTTTTTTAGCCTCACAACAGTCAATATTTTTTTTCTGGTTGAGCAAGACAATCAATAAACCTCTTAACAACACCATCCATAGTAACCACTTCGCTCTGACCCAGATAAAGGACCACGCCAGATGTAATTCATATGGGACACATTTAGCAACATTTTAATTTTTCTGCACGCGTCAATAACGACGTAGAACAAATTACAATTTATATTTTTTACCCCTCAATGAAAATATATCTACATGTACTCGTACTATATATAAAGCATCTAAGTGCAGCCAGATTCAAAGCCTACGTTTTCACTTGAGAAGGATGCATAAAAAGTTCTGTTGCACCATTTTGTAAGTGCATTCCTGTGATGACTCACCTTAGAAGTACATACGTCTGTAAACAGTCGCCACGACATGCATGATTCATGAAAATGCTGCCAAAAAAAGTGTCGCAACGTTCATTTCAAAACTTAAACGTTATTATGATTCTATCACTCATCAGATGTTTACTATAGATCAGGCGTGTAATATACACCTAGCACCTGCAGATGTACATGTCGAAATCAAGTCTGGCTACAACCGGTGTCATGTGACTCTTTCTCCTTTATGTCAATGGGGCGCCAAGGTAGGAGGTTTTGCATGTGGTGAGATTCAATGAAATAATTATGCGCATACAAAACCCAAAAACAAACGACAAAAAGAAAAACCACCCAAAAACAAACCCAAATCATAGTACCTACGATAGCCTTTCCAATTACATTACATAAATGTGGATGGCTCTGCACATGTGTAGCCTGGGACGCTGTATTATCGCGGTACATAATGTTGTTATCACTACACAATAAAACCGATCTGTTATTGCTGCATTGCTACAAATCGTAAAGTTTCTCTGATATTCCCTCTATCTCTTTATATAAAAGATATCGGTCAATCCAATCGCGTTAATGTAAATAAAACCGCATTTGGAGGCTGACCTAGAATACCGTGCCATTGGAGAACAACGCTATTTTATCGCGGTATTCGCCTAAATTATGCATGGTAATACGCACATATTACAAATAACATAAATTTCAGCTTGGTGATGAGATGTAACGTATGCACTTGCACTGGCTGAAAATTTTTACCAAAATAAAGTATTTAATGACTAATTTTAATACAATAATGTCACTTAAGTTGAAATCCATGATAACTACAGTAATAAAAAAAATATGTATCAATTTGTCTGAATTAAGTGCAATGTGGGCAATTATTATAATATTATTATTGAAATATTAATAATTTTAAAAGTAGTTTAACTATTATTGCTTTCCTATTTAAGGTGGATAAGAAGACTCATTACAAGCGTTGCGTCAATTTGGGTCCATAATGGCTACCATGAAATTTGACCTTTTAATGACATGTATGTTAATGTCAGGATATGACCTATAATCATCAAACATCAGACGATACACTAAATAAATTTCGTAATCAAATCTAATGCAGGTATAGCAATTTTGACTGGAGTTTTGTTTACGGTGATCAACGTAATTGCATGCACTTTACTTTTTCATTGTAAACTTATAATGATGTTGACATTTTAATGGAAATTGCGCTATAATATATTTGCGTCCTTACTGGATACATCTTTACATACGTAAACTTTCGCTAGACGACGCGTTTCCAAAATTAATCGGAAAATTCCATTTGCCGCGATAATATAGAGCCCGCGATAATATAGCGATGGACTATGAAACAACTACAATATGAGTAAATAAAAAAATATTGGATAAATAATTTATATAAAATTAATAACAAAATGTTTATGTTCTTTCAGACGATATAGAGCTTCAGTGATAAGAAGAAAAGAAAAACACACTATGCATAAAATCTAAATCCGGACTTAATCAAAAAGAGGGATACAATTTGAAGATTTCTTTCTTTTTTCTTTTTTATTTTATTTTTAGGTCGCATGATAGTGACATCGATGAGATTGTGTGTAAATATAAAGAAAATGAATAAAATCAGATTTAATATATTACACACACATACACACACACACACACACACACACATATATATATATATATATATATATATATATATATATATATATATATATATATATATATATATATGTGTGTGTGTGTGTGTGTGTGTATGTGTGTGTAAGTTTGTGTTATTCGCCATGCGATTTGCATTATATATATATATATATATATATATATATATATATATATATATATATATATATATATATATATATATATATATATATATATATATATATATATATATATATATCAGGAGAAACGTATCTGCAGCATCAACAAAGCCTCTGTCATGTCTTCATTGACATCAAGAAGGCCTTCAACAGGAAATGGCATGCATCCTCGTGAACCACCTTGTGGATATGCAACACAAACGTAAAATTAATCAGCACCATATAAAACCTGTATGACAAGGCGACAAGCACAGTTCTCGTCAACGTCAACATACGAGAATGTTCAAATCCACAGTTGGAGTCAAACAGAGGTGCCTTCTATAGCCCACTCTCTTCAACATCCACCTGGAATGGATCGTGTCCGATGCCTTGGAAGACCATGATGGTATTGTCAGTGATGGAGGGAGAACAATCACCAATCTGTGTTTCGCTGATGATATCGATGGCTTAGCAGGAGATGAACAAGAACTGGAAACCTTATTGAGCCCTCTCAACCAACTATCACTAAGGTATAAGATTGAGATCAGCGCTGAAAAGACCAAGGTAATGAAGAATAACCCGAGTGGCATCCAATATAAAGCTATAATGAATGGCCAGAAGCTGAGCACAGTGACTGGCTTCAAGTATCTAGGTGCTATAACCTCTGATGAAATTTCAAAACTTGTGGTTCTTTCCAGGATTGCACAGACAACAACTGCACTGGCTATGCTGATGCCTATTTGGAAGGTCAGCAACATTATGCTTGGGTCCAAGTTCAAGTTTATGATCTCCCTCGCCATATCCTTATTCCTGTATGCATGTTAGTTATGGATCCTGACAGCAGAGCTAGAGAGAAAAATATATCCTTTAAATATGAGATGTTATCGAAGGATCCTAAAATCTCCTCCTTAAAAAACGTCTCTAATGAGGAAGTGCCCGTTGGAACCAAAGGTGCAATTAAACCATATCAAGATCTGCTCAGCACAGTAAAACAAAAACACAAACTAAGATGGTATGGTCACGTCAAAAACGCTCATCTGGATTGTCAAAGACAATCCTACAGGGCACTGTGAGCGGCAGAGAAAGTTGTGCAGACAGAAAAAGACATGGGAAGATAGAATCCAAGAGTGGACAGGCATGTAATTTACAAAGTCCCAAAGAGCAGTGGAACACAAGGCACAATGGAAAGAGACTGTCGTGAAGTCATCCTCGGAGATCCATCGACCAGCCAGGTTACGGAAGAAATAAAAAAAAAGATGAAATTTGAATATCAATTATGATCCAATTAATCCTTGTTCATAATAAACGGAAAACGAATATTGAAAGTTCATGTGTTTTTCAAAACCGATCATTACTTTATAGGTATTATAGGATTACAGGCAAGTTCAAGAACTAGTCGTCCCGGAAATGTAAGTTTTATAACTTACTTCGTTGTGCTCAGCCTACATAGACCGTAACTAATAAACTTGTCGTCCAATTAGTTTTTCGGTAACGTCATTCCCACAACAGTTAGTTTAGAAGCTTTTGCTAAACTGTTGATTGGTTGGTATCATCATATCTATTCGGTGAATCATGGTTGGGGAACAAGTACAGAAACTTTGTACTTTCGCTAAACTAGGAGATGGAGAGTGATCTGCAATCTCCCGAGAATTGGGCTTCATTAGTTATAATTCAAGGACCTTCAAATAATTATTACGTTTTACGTAACCAGAAAAGTAAAAGCCTAACAAGTATTCTATAATCAAAATTATATATGTATTTCCCTAAAATATAAAGTCAATCAAAGTGAAAGTGAAAAAATGAAAAATAATTTGCAATATGGTATGAATGCCTAGAATTTCTTAAATGTATAATCAATTTCACGGTAATCAGCAAACGCTCCAAAAGTATTGCTATTGAACCGCACCCAATAGATAAACCGGATAATATTAATAGATTTGATCCAGACTCACGCAACTTAAAGATGTGAGGTTTAGGTCTATCAATGACGTCCACGTCAGGAAATAAAATAAGTAGACCACTTGTTACGGCGGAAGTTTTTGTTTTCTTCTACTTTCAATCACTAGTTAGCAGTCTTTGGAAATGAAGCTACTAAACGACTTTTATATCCAAGTATTTTTTTTCATCCCAGCATTGGCAACATCAACGAAACCTTTGGTAAAAGCAACCCACACTCCTGCGTCTCTGATTGCCTCGTTCTCATCGATATCAGCCCGATATTTTTAGATGGCACCATGCGTCTTCAAAACAACATCTCTGATGTTCTTCTTGATGTTTGCAGTTTTCAGGTCGATGTTGAAACATCACAGTTCTACTTTGTTTTCAAACATGGTCAGATCTGCATCAATCTTGTGTCGTTTTGCTGAGCCGTAAATGTTAATATGCATTTCGTATCGGTTTCAAGTGTAGCTTCTTTGTGATAATATACAGTCAACACGCGTTTCATGGTCGGACTTTACGCGAGTGCATGCAGTGGTTTAACAACTACGGCATGTTGAATAAAACAGCGGGCGTCATAGATGGATCCTAACGCCCCGTGAAAGCCACCGTGTAGATAATCAACAACTTCACGTGGCGATGGAACGTTACGGACCTAGACATGATTTCTTATAGCTGTGATGTCCCTTCGACACACATTCCATCATAATGGAACGTTACGGACATTTGCATGATTTCTTCCAGCTGGGGTGTCACTTCGACACACATAATTTCATACAGCAACGTTACGGACCTAGGCATGATTTCTTACAGCTGTTCCTACGATACACATTCGACCATAAAGGAACGTTATGGACCTAGACATGATTTCTTACAGCTGTGCTGTCCCTACGATACACATTCGACCATAAAGGAACGTTACGGACCTATACATTATTTCTTACAACTGTGCTGTCCCTACGATACAAATTCGTCCATAAAGGAACGTTATGGACCTAGACATGATTTCTTACAGCTGTGATGTCCCTACGATACACATTCAACCATAAAGGAACGTTATGGACCTAGACATGATTTCTTACAGCTAGGGTGTAAATTCGACACACATTCCATCATACTGGAACCTTGCAGACCTATACATGATTTCTATCAAATTCAAATATGACACCACTTCGACACAAATCTGCAATAAGTGTCCAATGAATATTAAAGAGATAGAAAGAAGCTACCGCCCATTTTCTACTATAAGTAAAATGTACTGTGTACGGTTGTATAATAGCATTCTTATTGTTACCATTCACTAGGCTTCAAAAACAGGAAATTGCGAGTATGTATTGTTACACTAAACTAACCAAATACCCACAGCAGTGGAAAATTTTGAGGTAGGACAAATTACCACATAGAAGTTCAAAGTTTTGAGGAACAACAACTAACCATAGACCTACTGTCATGGAATATTTTAAGGTATGACAACTAACCGCATGTCTACAGTCGTGGAGTACTTTGAAGTATGACAAGTAACCACGTACCAAGAGACATGGACATTTTTTAAGTATGACACGATGCTAAAATTACCCATGAACAAGGATTTCCGTCAATAAATATTTTTAAATATCGTGTACCCGTTAGGTAACGTGTACCCATTAGAGTAGATAAGGAGAAAGGAAAACAAAACAATGCTCATTTAACATAGATAAGAGTATCCAATGGAAAACAATGTCCTTAAACAAAGCTACAGCCAAGAATTGTGTAAATGGAGAGGAAATCTAATTTTTAAAAAGATCAAAATAAAACTAGTCCCCTGCTTCTTAAAGAACAACTGTATCATTTTTGTCATGACATTCTAAACTATTTTCTTAAAGTTCTTAAAGAAACCAAACACAATATCACATCGAAATAATGACAAATAATTTCCACCCATTTTAGAGAAATGTATTCAAATAAGTGAGTAAAAGTTGTGTTGAAGCGATAGAAGGCTATACCCTTGCACAAGGCACATAATACAAACTAGCTACAGTTAATTCCATGTTAGAAACACAGAACACAAAAAACTACAATTAATTCCGTGAGAAAAATTCATAATATAAAATAATTATAGTTAATTCTAATAAATAACCACTAATAATACAATAATATTTCGTATATCTTTCATGAAAATAATCGACATTAAGAACATCGGAAAAAGGAAAATGTAATCACTTATTTTCGAGCATTCACATGAAACTGAAAGTAAAATAAATAGTTTTTATTCTGGCCGATATATATTTTTCTCACGTCTTCATATCGTTGGTTGTATTTATATATTTACCTACTCTAAGAACCTAGTCTCCACTTTCCTATAAAATTATGGAATTATCATTTATATAGTCTTTCATCAAACAATCATAGACGAAAATATAATTCAAACTGTTATCTTGCGCTTAAAATATTTGTTAATAATACACAGAAATATAGGATGCTGAAGCCAGTATAAAAGTGAATTGTGACGTAATAATATATGACAAAACCCCGACCATTCTTACGCTCGTTTCAAGTGGCACCCTTTTCTGGAAGCTACATTGTGCTCCACAACACTGCTGTTAAGTTGCTTATAATGGTACTTTACATAAAACTACTACACGTGATTAATATCATTTACTTATTAAAATCTTTCTGAAATGATTAACTTCGGAATTTAGACTCAGTCATAAAAATAAAATCAAGTAAGAATGGTCAAGCAATGAAACTTCTCATCTTGCACTTAAGTTGGATTCGTCCTATGTGCATTTCTAAGCCTTAAAAGAAAAAAAAAGCATGAGATTGTTACGAAAAACAAATTTTGAAATAAACAAAAAATAATGTGCTTAATAGTGTTTTGAATTAGTAAATGGCTTTGGTGTATTACGGCATATCAACACAAGTTATTAAATGTCGCGGAAATTGTAGAAATGTGTCATGCCCAAGAACACAGTAGCTGCTGATCCAATGGCAGGATTAGATCTCTAATATTTTTGGTAACGAGTAGGGCACACTCAAAACTGAGCAACCGTAGTTCATACATCCATTAGCCACCTCATCAGAAAATTTTCGGTCTCTTCTGTCAAGCCAAATATATCTGAGATTTATGAGATGGATTGATATCCAGAGTTTTGAGGTAAACGCAAAATTCTTCAGAAAACAATTTAGCATGATTCCTAAAATATGCTTCCGTATGAATATAACTAAATAGCTGGTTAATTGAACATAACCAAAGAAATAAATATTTAACTGAAAGTAGCTTCTCAATCTTTATTTTATTCAGTAAATATTTTGAAATTGATATGTACACAGTGATGGTGTATTTTCTCACTTGTACATCACGTGATAGGTTTCACTATTATAAATGTCTGTCTCTGCCACACCACACTCTACACAGTAAGTTACTTCAGTTTGGAAATATAACCACATCGCTACAACTATGCAGATATGATGGTAATTGAAAGTTATATAGCATGCATTTCGTATTGCATTTGCTGCAATTCTTTTTTTCTGCAATGTCTTTATCGCTGAATATGAAGAATTTACCCAATACGAAGGAGGGAAATTCTTCACTTGCAGGGACCAAGCATAGACCTAAGGCTTTACACACAGTAACGTACTAAGAGTAAATGATGTCCTTTGCAACGATTTTTTTAAAAAAGTTTTAGAATCGTTATAATATTCAAAAGGGTATATTTTGTACCCCCAACAAAAAAAAAACAACAGAAAGATATCTGCTCTGAAAACGAGACGGACAAGGCAATCGTCATCTTTGAAATATGAAATGCGACATAGGATGTGAATAGCATATAGAAAGCAATGCTCATTTTAGTATCTTAAACTTATTTCTTCCATTGAGAAAAATAAGACACCATTATTCAAAATGAATCTCAATATTTCAAATTGAATAAAAAAGCACATAAACAGATCGAAAAGATAAATTATAGATTTGATATCCATATTACCGACACATAACTTACAATTATACCAAATTATTCTACAAAACTAGTAGTAGTAATAGTAGTAGTAGAAGTTGCAAGAAAATTGTGAAATACAACCATAATTTTGGAATGTATCCGATTAACATGCATTTTGTGCATATGGTAAATTAAGATATACTTAAAATTGCCAGTCTTCAATAATGCAATTAAAACTTTATGTCTTTTTTTCTATCACGTTGCATCGACTGAAAAGTATTTGTGTGTGTTCAACCTTGTGCAAAAAGGAATGCTCATTGTAACCATGTATCTTCACAATTTTTTAATTTCTACCATGTTCAACAAATTGTAAAAAGAAAAAGTGGTAAATCTCAGCTAATTATCTGCATTTAAATCAAATATGTGTATATAACAATTTCAAGCGGACAAAATCTTGATAGTTTAAAGACGTTTATGCTGGTTCAACATTCAAGAAGACATACGCGTCTTCGTCTTCCTAAGTCAGATATTGTTTTAAGCACAGTACATCAGCTTTTCATGGTCAGCATTAACACGTGTGTGGTTATAGTTTTGTTCTTCAGAAGTTCTAGATATTGGATACCAACAGATTCTGCCTACTTAATCTAGGCCATTTTCATCGTATCCTGTTTCCGTCTCCATTGTAATGATCTTATCAGTCCTGTATCTTCTGTACTGAAAGAACAATTTTCCGTTAATGCAAATTATTTTCCCATGGAATCTGTTGATTAGCTTCGTGATGCTAAGACAAATGCAATGTCAGACCAGCCACTAGATGACCAAGTTTGGTTCTTGTCCTGTCCTGTATTTTGTAAATATACACAAAAAACTTACATTACTACACAATTTCTTCTCGCCTAGTAACAATCATTTCTTCTTCTTCCAGATCACTTTCCACAAGACCTGTTTCTGTCTCCACCGTAAAGATCTTCTCGTTCATGAATCTTCTGTACTGGAAATAATGGTGGCAGTTATAGCGAATTTTCCTCTGGAATCTGATGATTATCGCTACAATCGTCAGACAAAGGCAAGTCAGACCAGCCACTAGAAGGCCAAGTTTGGCTCTTGTCCAGTACGATTCTCGTTCGACTAACTTTCCACACTACATGGCTCCATAAACAACCAACACGACTTTGTGGTCAAAATATTTCTCAGGCTTTGCGCAAACCAAGTTTTTTTTTTTATCTCATCTGTAATATATGTGTTTTTGTGAAATATGAATGATTCGTCATACATCGAAGATAATAATCGCACTGTTTTGGGTTCAAAAAAAGTTCAAATTTATGTACACTATCCCAATAAATAATGTTTTCGCTAGACGCAGTGAGAGAATTGTTATTTAAAGGTACAGTTCTCAGATATTGTACGTGTTAAAAGGCTTTCGGACTGATATAGCTAAGTTTTGGATTATTGGAGATTTACACCAATTTTAATTGTTAGTGATCCATAAAAGCATAATCCTCAACTGATTCTAGATATGGCTTGAAATTCAGATAGAGATTGGCCAGCGTAGTCATTCCTTTGAATGTATCATCCGTGATACAAGTTAAATAATTTCCACTAAGGTCTAAAAACGTTAGAGAATGAAGTTGCTTAGAGACGCCAATGGAAGTGTTCCCGATCTTATTGTCTGCAAGATTGAGTTGGGTTTAGAAAGAATAGCTCAGACTGTTGAAGGCAAATGCGTCCAATTGAATCGTGTGGATGGAATTATTTTCCAGTGTGAAGTCTTTTAAGTGAGACACGGTCAAAACCTGGAAGTTACGGAGAACACTGATGTTGTTATTAAAAAGTTCCAGTACCTGTAGATTTCTTATGTCGTACGAGTTAGGAAATTCTGAACTTTGTATTATTTTTTGTTTGTTTGTTTGAAACATCCAATATCAAGCTACCTGACATACAAGATACGTTTGCAAACTATGAGTTGATAGCTGAGATAACCAACTGATTCTTTAACTGCTTATGAACCGTGCTAACTATTGGCAGATTAACAAATGTGTTTCGCTTTCAAGGACAGTAGCTAATTGAAGTCCAAAATAAATTTTCCTTAAATTTGGCATGCTGATAAAACATATTTAGGGGAATTTCTAATAATAAATGATGAACTGCACCTATCTCTGTCAAGGCTTCTCTAAAACTGTCTAAACAACCCGACTCCAGATTTGTCAAAATTATTGTATTAACCCAGTCAAGGACGAAAGATCCTTTTTTGTGAATAGCAGTAAAATTGCTGCATAATACGAATTTTACTCAAATTGTCAAATACATTTCGATCAAGTACATACAGCAGGGTGTGTGCAATTGAAGCATTTCTCCTGGACAGGTGGCTAAACCGTACTGGAAAAATAAAACCAACATGAACAGTAATAAATCCATTTTGAACACCGTAAAACGTCTGCACAATAGCCTTTCAAACCAACGATAACATTCTGTCAAAATGTAATTAATTGTTTCTGGTACTAGATTATTTGCTGGGGAAAAAATTGTATTGAACCTCGACCGTAGGGATATAAATGAAAAGAAAAGATAATTCAGTAAAGGGTAAGGGTAAACGAAACGTATGCTCGAGTTTGAGAGTTATGAAAAACTGTACTTGTCCATTTATAAGGTATGTCCCGGCGCAAACTGACATCAATAAGCGTTATTACCTGTTAAGATAAGCAGTGACCACAGAGAATTTTCACAATAATGGCCAAGGTCAACTACCAAGGTTGATAATCCGACACAACTACCTAAGTTTCCCTAACTGTTTAGAACGTGCATATCGCCACTGTCAGTAGTGATCCCAGGACAACATCATATGCGATTTCTAAAATAACAAGTTCTTGAATTTAATCGACTACACTTAAGCATCATTCTGGTAACGTACTGAATGGTGTCAGCGAGAAGCAGCAACTGTTACGACCGTCCATTAACAAGATGTCATTGGGACCCTATTTCCCTAGTTAGACCTGTGCAAATGAGAAATGTTCAACTACAGCAGTGCTTTTAGAATTTGTCTGACGTCCTTTAAGTAACCATAGCTATTGCTCCATCAGCCTTTGAAAAGTTATAAGTGAAGAACAATTACACTCTGCAACCTATTACACTTGTCTTTACATTAATACTTTTGCTTTAAGTAAGAAATGACAAAATAAAATCTTCGATGTGTCACAAATAAACAAGTTTAAATTCATCGAATGTATCTTTAACCAAGACGGCGTTTTGCTGTCACCCAATCATTATATATTAGATGTCAGATCGACACCCGTATCATTTAGTTCCAACTAGATATCGTAAAAAGTCTTTCAGTAAAACCTCATAATTACACGACCATACATTTAGAAGGAGTGGTGATAACAAGAAAATCATAAGATGTATTTTGGTCAAAAGTGCACTTCAGATGCGATAACACGATTCAAAATGGCTATCATTTGAAATACATTGAATGTAAGATCGGCACCATATGTAATTAGGATCGACAAGACATCATAAGAAGTATTTTAGTCTTGATGTGTCCAATCATGGAGAAAGAATAACGATAACAAGCTTTTTCAAGATGGTCATCATGGTAGCCGTACTGGACGTCAGCTTGGCACCTTTTTTTATTTGGAATCAACTAGTCATCATAAGAGTCGTTTTGCGTCCTTTGCATAAAGATTATCCAAAAAAGAGTTGGTCCTTTAATTTGCCACTATTACACACTCTAGTTGCCTGGACCAAGTTTCATGTTTACATTTTGTCATTTGTATCTTTGTTCTTAACAGATCCTCAAATGAGTTTAATCTTTATTCTTACCATAACGAGCCAAGATTTGTCGAAAACTACATGAAAACTATTTCCGCTGTCAAACAAAAATCTTAATTTTCTTTTTCCACTTGACTGATAACTTTGAGATAAGAGCAAAGTATTGTATGGAATTATTAGTTTTGTGTGTTTGTTTTATTTGACCAAACGTTAATAGAAATAGAGATCCTTGAGTATCATAATGGTGATTAATAAGTACAACACCGTTTATTCTCTGCCTTGTGTAGGATTTATCTGTAGTAACTAAATTATGAGTATCTGGAGACAAATATTCCTAATATTCCTGAACAGTCAGAGGTTTATATTTTGTGATAAAGCATAAATGACGTCAAATTTTTTAAAACCTATTTAGAAATTTCTGTCCATTTTGGTGTTCCTAATTTTAATAACAGCGTACCTCCAAATCTTCCAAATATTTTAAAAAGTGTACATCCAAATCCTTGCATACAAACCCAACATGGTTTCAAATGCCTGTGCAATTTCAAATTGTTCAACTATTTGTGCAGAAACCAGTTTTCTATATACCATCTTCTTGTTCTAAAAGGCACTTAATCAAGGAAAGTATAATATAGCAAACAAATAAGTGCATGTTAATCATATTTAATCTGCTGCGGAAGCTGTAAGTGTGTTTCCTTTTACTCTCTCAAAATTTCCGACTCAAATAAACTTGAAAAATAATGTACTCAGTTCATTTTCTATACGTGGCGGAGGACTCGGCAGAACTGCAGAAAGATGAACTAATTTTGGAAAAATCAAGGATTTTATCAAAGTATTTTTTACAAAAAGAAATAAATTTTTTCTGCTCTACCAGCTGAGGAGTTTCTTTTGCTTTCTCCAACTTCATAGAATAGTTATATTCTACCATATCATCGTAAATTCAAGGAGAAATATTAAGTCAGAGAGATTTCTACAGTCTTTTGTTACAGATGTTTTTTTTATTTACACATGTATTCATAGAAATAAAAAGAAAAGGTTCCTTTATTTTTTAAATATAAGACTATGGGGATTCCTATGTAGACAAAATGCTACCTATCTGGACAAAGGTAAATTACGTTCGCTTTTTATATCAGCTTACGATTATAAAAAAATTTTCATTAAGAATAAGTATTTTGTGTAGAGGTTTTATATCTGATGATCTCTAATTTTAAATGTATTCAGATTGGTCTAATGATGCAAAAAGTTTTGCCGATGAAAATTTCAGAGGACTACGGTTTCTGTATTTTAAATGTACTGGGGTTTTTTTTATTTTATTTTTTTTATCCATTTTCAAAACAGAGGGAGTTAGGTATATTGGCATCCTGGCTATTATCGACGAATAAAGAAATTTTAGGTAGAGACAAAATATAAAGGAAAATGTATATTCGAAATGTCAAGTCCAGGGAAATATACTTGCAAAATATCATAATTTCGGTCAGTAAGTAATTTTCAAGAATTCTGGACCACTATTAAATTTAAATATGGGAAATGAAATTGAGACTATATATTTGGTTTAATTGTATTTTTATCAGCTATCACGGAATGTAATGTAAATAACAAATGTTCACATATTGAATAGTATAGGGCTATATGTCCTCTATCTGGAAATGTAATGTTGAAACAACACTTACTATCCAGAACGCCGTTTGGAGGCAGTAACTCTCAGTTATCCAAAAGCCAGTTATCTACTAGTCAGTACCCATACTATACCGACAACACTTCGTTTGTAGAGATCATCCCCACAGAGATATACTATGCAACAATCATTTATCTACTTTCTAAAACATCGTCTGTAATGACCATTGTTAAGTTACTTACTATCCACTGCTCAGATAGGTGTTATACAATACCAACACATCTTCATCAATATGGCAAATATCCAGTAATTTACGGGTAGTGGTGGTGGTGGTATGGGTTGTTTTCACAGACGTTACGAATGTGTACGCAAATACCCACAATGCAAAGTGCGCGTACCTTGTTCCACCATTTTGAGTCTCTAACAAACCTTTATCAATACGGTTTATCACGCACATTCAAGATAAAATCTGATTTAATTGTCGCTAAAGAATGTTTAGTTAATCGAAATGATTGGTTTGAGCCCATGTAAATTGAGAATCATTATATTTTTCTACACGTTTGTGTATCGATTTGGCTATGCGTCTATTTACTGATTGATCTATTTGTTTATGAAAGAATAACAAAGACGGTTCAAATGATAATGTTTTACTTGAAGAAAAATGGGAAAGTCAAGCATCTGGTCTCTTGCGGTTGACAGAATGTGATGTATTATTATATCCTTACGCACAGTATGAGACTTGCCTTGATAATTATATGGGAAGAACAATATTGTTAAGTACTGGTTTGAGACTCAAACTGGCGGATATGGAAGTACACACGTTTTGTGATGTCACATGAAAACAACGGATATTAAGACTTTAAGGAAGACGATAGTAAACATGGAAATCCCTGTACAGATCAATATTATTATTATTATTATTATTATTATTATTATTATTATTATTATTATTATTATTATTATTATTATTATTATTATTTCTGTGTGTGTGTGTGTGTGTGTGTGTGTGTGTGTGTGATAATGGTGTGATTAGTGAAGGCACATAAACAGTGCTGGATTAAACCCCGTGGAGGCCCCTAGGGAGTCTAAATCTTTGGGGGCCCCATCGCAAATTATCTCCTAATACGTCAAGATCAAATCAAATCAGTATTGTTTTGATCCGTTGTCGCGGACATGCTCCAGATCCATTTCCATTTCCTGGATAAGTCTATTTTTTTAAATCTTTAAACAGTCAGTTTTGTAGCAATTTTATTGGAAAAGACCGACGAAAGAATCTTAAGCCCAATAAAATCTATGGGTGTGCAAAGCAAATGTGTTTGTAAACAGACCTCGTGAATGTACTGTATTACTTCCGGTGTTGTACGATACTGTAGTGACAATACGCAAATAATTTGGTAAGAACGTTGCGATTGCGCATTTTATGATAAATAAGTAGAGCCTTAGTTTATTCGAAAAGTTCATTAAGTAATTGAAGCCGAAAAATATTTATATAAGTTAAATCCAGTGTTTACGACGGGATATAATTCACGTTTTTGAGTCTCGATAAGATATCTATAGAAAATTCTAGCTTGATTGCATGTCAACAGGGTCATGTAGGCGCATTAACTCATATTCAGTTAAATATTCGCTATCATTCTAAACTCCAGAAGCAGGAAAGTTTCAACAAAGCATATTAAGTCCTGATTGTTGAAATCTTTGTACCTTAAATGTAATCTAAAAAAAAAAGACCTCACGACGGAGATTATTGATCGAAATGAACTTATTAAAATTTAGGCCTACAGCGATTGTCGGGTGCTGGGTATTGAAAAGAGATAGACCATCAAGTAGAACAAAAAAAAAAACAAAAAAAAAAAAAAAAAGCAGAAACCTACTTGTTGGTCAAGAAAAGAGGATGCCAGGCCTGTCATAACCACAGGAATCAGGACAACATGAAATCACCTTAACGGTATTATACAATTTTATAATACCGTTAAGGTGATTTCATGTCGGAAATTTCGTCGTGCTTTATTGATAAAACTGCAGACTCCTGTGGTCATAACATATAACAGGATCGTACACTTTTTTTTTCAATACACACAGCTTTTTATATGAGATCACAGCGTGCTACAGTCAACTCGGTTTGTACTGGGTCACACATTTAGCCTTTTTTAGGTCCAAAATATCGACTTACTTTACACATTGATTTTTGCCAAGTGAAGCATCTAAATAAATACATTCCAAAAGCAATAAAGATGTATAAAGATCCAAATAGTATGAATAATAATCATTTAAAGTTATGTTTAATTCTAAAGAAAATGACACTGGAATTGTCAGTACAAAATGCTTTACAATCATGTAGATAATCAGCATAAGACTATTAATATGGAATTCATGTACACAATATGCATGACTATTCAAATTGCAATCCTTTATATAATCTGCATAAGACATATTTACATGGCAGTCATGTACACAATCTGCATAAGACTATTTACATGGCAGTCATGTACACAATCTGCATAAGACTATTTACATGGCAGTCATGTACACAATCTGCATAAGACTATTTACATGGCAGTCATGTACACAATCTGCATAAGACTATTTACATGGCAGTCATGTACGCAATCTGCATAAGACTATTTACATGGCAGTCATGTACATAATCAGCATAAGACTATTCACATGGAATTCATCTATACATTCTGCATAAGACTATTTACAATCATGTAAACAATCTGCATAAGACTATTCACATTGCAGTTGTGTTTACAATCTGCATAAGACGATTCACATTACAGTCGTGTATATAATCTGCATAAGACTATTTGCATAGCAGTCATGTACACAATATGCATAAGACTTTACATGGCAGTCATGTACATAACCAGCTTAAAACTATTTACATGGCAGTCATGTACATAATCAGCTTAAGACTATTTTCATGGCATGTACACAATCTGCATAAGACTTCACATTGCAGTTATGTACACAATCTGCATAAGACTATTTACATGGCAGTTATGTACACAAACTGCATAAGACTATTCACATGGCAGTCATGTAGACAAGCTGCATAAGACTATTCACATGGCAGTCATGTAGACAATCTGCATAAGACTATACACATGGCAGTCATGTACACAATCTGCATAAGACTATTCACATGGAATTCATGTATACATTCTGCATAAGACTATTTATTTGGCCTTGCAGCTGTTGTATAAATAACTAGACTGACCCTGACAGCTATGACACATTTAATATGAGATTTTTTTTTTCACATTTAAGAATTAAACCTTTCACAAAAGGACTACCTACTTAAAATTATACTTGGTTTTGCTATTGATTGCCTTTAACATTATTGTAGGCAACATACTTCAATCTAAGCAATAACCCAGATTAAAAAAGAACTTATTAATATCCATGCCTATGATACACTGCAGAAAATTTGTCAGATTGACTTGCAAAAAAATTTCCGCTAAATGCAGGAATTTTCAGTTGCCATCATTTGATATAAATGATACTTCTAATACAGCCAGTTACTACGCTGTCATTACTGTCAAAAATATTTCTTACGATCAGCATTAACTTTGCTCATTAAAAAATTGTACCAACAAAGTTGACAAATTACAGTATTCTAAGTCCGCAATGAGAAATGGTATTCTACTTTAATGCAAGATCATTAGAAATAGTTTGGATTTGCCCCTAATACATTCACTTTATACATTGTGGAATCTTGGCTATGGTATGCACACAGCAGCTATATGAATAGTCTTTATAAATGTTAGTACATGGCTGATAATTACACACTTCAGTTTAAGCAGTAGTAATTTTTGGTAAATCGAAAAAATATGGATTAAGGGATGAATGGCACTAATTTATGTCCGATAGCAAAATCTGGCAGCATAACAAAAATTCATTGACTTCAAATTTCTAAATGCTCATGATCAAACCTGTATTTCTCAGTGTAGACCCTTCTGTGATGCAAATATTTTTTAGAGAAAACCACTTGAATTGTGGCATTGTTTGACCTACAATTCAGCACTTGACTCTTTAACTACTACAGCTGTTGTGTGGCAACACCCATACCAGCTACAGAGTCTGCTAAAGCTGGTTTCTAGGCTTGAGCATAATCGTGGCTGACTTCAGAAACTGACAGCAAAAACATAGTTATATTTATTTCCATTATTTCATTTATTATTGCTGGATATGAATGAAATGGAAAAAATTGCTTACATTATATAGTGTCTGTTATCAATATATATCCACCTTGATATACCCCAAAATCCCATAATACAAGAAATCAGTAATGTAAACTGTTTTGTATCCCACAAAATAAATCACACACACACACACACAATTGCAATTAAAATATGAATCCACAAAAGTATCTGCATAATGCTCATAACAATCTAGATTCCAAGAAGTGTCAACATCCTCATTATACTGGTATAATACCATTTGGGGTCTTACTTTTAGCCCCCCCCCACTTTTCTCGGCATAATTGTTTGTTTCGTTAACAAGTTCTTCCACCAGAAATTCTGGAAAAACCTTTAGGACAAATCTTTTTCATTGCTTGGTGATCCAAGCTCAATAGTTGAACCAATATCAAAATCAAAATTGTTGATCTTAAACTTTATGTCATCACTCCAGTGTGCAAGTGGGACTATGGCCTCCTTATTGTCTGATTCAAAATCACTTGTATCCATTGTAGAAATTAGACTAACATCAATATTTTATCCAGTTTTTAACATTGATGCATTAAATTATCCAATATTACTTACATTAAACCCTTAAAATATGCTTACATCTGAATCAGAATCCATCTTTGTTTATCTCAACTACATGTGTTTCATAAAGTTTCCTGTGTGTCTAAATTTAGCCAACCACATGTTTTCAACCTTTTATCAAAATATTGAGTCATGGGTTGTAATAATCAAAAATATGTAAAGTTTGGTTCTTTCAACCAGTCAATGTTCAGTTAACAGTGGTAACATAAGCATCTGTGTAACTGGGATTTTAAGTATACACATGCATGTGTCAATGGAGACTAAACAAGTGTAATCAACACAGCATATGTGTGGCAATAGGCATGAAGAGCTGTTTAGACAAGTGTAATCAACACAGCATATGTGTGGCAATAGGCATGAAGAGCTGTTTAGACAAGTGTAATAAACACAACATATGTGTGGCAATAGGCATGAAGAGCTGTTTAGACAAGTGTAATC
Source organism: Potamilus streckersoni (assembly GCA_016746295.1). Lineage (NCBI taxonomy): Eukaryota > Metazoa > Mollusca > Bivalvia > Unionida > Unionidae > Potamilus > Potamilus streckersoni. Next base: position 861,352 of record JAEAOA010000606.1, on the reverse strand, counting down.
AAGACAGCATATGCGTGGCAATTGGCATGAAGAGCTGTTTAGACAAGTGTAATCAACACAGCATATGTGTGGCAATAGGCATGAAGAGCTGTTTAGACAAGTGTAATCAACACAACATATGTGTGGCAATAGGCATGAAGAGCTGTTTAGACAAGTGTAATCAACACAGCATATGTGTGGCAATAGGCATGAAGAGCTGTTTAGACAAGTGTAATCAACACAGCATATGTGTGGCAATAGGCATGAAGAGCTCTTTAGACAAGTGTAATCAACACAGCATATGTGTGGCAATAGGCATGAAGAGCTGTTTAGACAAGTGTAATCAACACAGCATATGTGTGGCAATAGGCATGAAGAGCTGTTTAGACAAGTGTAATCAACACAACATATGTGTGGCAATAGGCATGAGTAGTTGTTTAGACAAGTGTAATCAACATGGCATATGTGAGGCAATAGGCATGAAGAGCTGTTTAGACAAATGTAATCAACACAGCATATGTGTGGCAATAGGCATGAAGAGCTGTTTAGACAAGTGTAATCAACACAACATATGTGTGGCAATAGGCATGAAGAGCTGTTTAGACAAGTGTAATCAACACAGCATATGTGTGGCAATTGGCATGAAGAGCTGTTTAGACAAGTGTAATCAACACAGCATATGTGTGGCAATAGGCATGAAGAGCTGTTTAGACAAGTGTAATCAACACAACATATGTGTGGCAATAGGCATGAAGAGCTGTTTAGACAAGTGTAATCAACACAGCATATGTGTGGCAATAGGCATGAATAGTTGTTTAGACAAGTGTAATCAACATGGCATATGTGTGGCAATAGGCATGAAGAGCTGTTTAGACAAATGTAATCAACACAGCATATGTGTGGCAGTAGGCATGAAGAGCTGTTTAGACAAGTGTAATTAACACAACATATGTGTGGCAATAGGCATGAAGAGCTGTTTAGACAAGTGTAATCAACACAACATATGTGTGGCAATAGGCATGAAGAGCTGTTTAGACAAGTGTAATCAACACAGCATATGTGTGGCAATAGGCATGAAGAGCTGTTTAGACAAGTGTAATCAACACAGCATATGTGTGGCAATAGGCATGAAGAGCTGTTTAGACAAGTGTAATCAACACAGCATATGTGTGGCAATAGGCATGAAGAGCTGTTTAGACAAGTGTAATCAACATGGCATATGTGTGGCAATAGGCATGAAGAGCTGTTTAGACAAGTGTAATCAACACAGCATATGTGTGGCAATAGGCATGAAGAGCTGTTTAGACAAGTGTAATCAACACAGCATATGTGTGGCAATAGGCATGAAGAGCTGTTTAGACAAGTGTAATCAACACAGCATATGTGTGGCAATAGGCATGAAGAGCTGTTTACCAGTGATACCTAGATGCAGCAGTGGTAGCTAAGGGATTGAAGAAGTGGGTACTGTTTTCAGGATTGGTTGGCCCATAGCTAAGTCTACCAAAAATTGCATAAAGAGGACATTGTCTTTTTTCAGTTACAAATATAATAAAGTCCCACATGTTCCTTTAACTAATGCTATGCTTTTCATTATCAATGAATCAATGTTCTCCAAACCCATATGTACTTTTTTCTGTTCACCTGTTTCACGAGTGGGAGCTGGGATTTGTTTGAAAAATTTTCAGGCCCACATGGAGGTTGAGAAAAATATTGTTCAGATTTGTAAAAATTAAACTAATAATATACTGGTAAAATAAGTTTGTTTAAAATAAAAAGTAAATTAAGAAAACAAAATGGCCATAGAATTTTCTGCCCAGAAGAAAGCCATTCATGTTTTGAATAATTATAGCATGCATAAAGATATATGCTTCAAAACCTATTGGCTCAGAGAATAAATGAAACCAATGAGGTGATTATGAATTGCTTGATGCATCAGCAAAGTACAAAACAAACTTATTACAATTTTAACAGTCATGAATGGATCATTGCACTCTAAAATAAAAATGTTTTATGTATAAATTTTGTTCAAACTGATGGCTAACAAAATGCCATGAGTTTCTACTTTGTAAAAAGAATATGTGTATCTTGTTTTGTTGATTTAAATGGCCTTTTAACACACTGGCTATATTATTCCAGGGGAACGAGAGCAAAGGTCCTATCCCAATAATACACTGAGGCATCTGACCCAGACAAGTCTAGGTGTTAAGTGTCTTTCCCAAGGAGACACATAGGCAGCCCACATGGTCTGTCATGGGCAGGTATCAAACCTGCAACCACAAATAGATTGAGATGGATCTCATTCCCAAATTAATTTTTTTTATATATATTATAATATTAATATTAGGCATCTGACCCAGACAAGTCTGGGTGTTAAGAGTTTTTTCCAAGGATACACATAGGCAGCCCACCTGGTCTGTCATGGGCAGGTATCAAACCTGCAACCACAGATAGATTGAGATGGATCTCAATCCCAAATTTAATTTTTGTATATATAATAATATTAGTATTTGAAACTTGTATGATATGGATGGAAGTGTTTGACATAATAGTATCAGCAATTTACCAAAAAGGGTGGTTGATTTTTTGTAGTGATAAGAATTTTTTTAGCATTGTTGCTATATTAAATTTGATGTTATTTTTGGAACTAATAAAATGTTTATTTGATAAACCTAATATCAAGAGTAAATTGGTAACTACTTGAGGATTGCTTTGAAATTTTTCACACACATTCATCCCATTGTCTAGTTAGTCTTAAAATAAAAATGGTGCTGCTTGGAATTTAATATAACCACTACATTGGCCATCTGCAAAACCTTTTTTGTTATCACTACACCTCCTGAATAGATGATGATACATGGTGATACAAATTTTCAATAAAGACTTCTTATGATGTCAAAATGGTTTTAAATGAAAATTGTGCCAATGTGATGTCCAATATGGCCACCATAACAGCCATCTTGAAAATCTTGTAATTGCTACTCCTTAACAGACATTGATATCAGAATGGGGTTTTCACTTCAAGATTTCTTGTGATGTCTAGTTGGACCTAAATGAAGCTGGTGCTAATTCACTTCCACAGTGTCTGTCCTGAGAATCTGGTACTAATTCACTACCACAGTGTCTGTCCTGAGTATCTGGTGCTAATTCACTACCATAGTGTCTGTCCTGAGTATCTGGTGCTAGCTAATTCACTTCCACAGTGTCTGTCTTGAGTATCTGGTGCTAATTCACTACCACAGTGTCTGTCCTGAGTATCTGCTGCTAATTCACTACCATAGTGTCTGTCCTGAGTATCTGGTGCTAATTCACTACCACAGAGTCTGTCCTGAGTTTATTGTTATCACTACACCTCCTGACAGGGATTTTCTGAAAATGGTACCAATGTCTGGTCCAGTATGGCCACCATTTCTGCCATCTTGAAAATCTTGTGATTGCTACTCCTCATAAATAGACTGATATCAGCATTGGGTTTTTACTGCAAGACTTCTTATGATGTTTGGTTAGACCTCAATAAAACTGGTGTGAATTCACTATCACAGTGGCCATCTTAAGAATCTTTCTTTCTTCACTACACCTCCTGAATGGATGGTGATATCAACATGGAATTTTAACTAAAAGATTTCTTATGATTCGTTGTTCCTTATGGCCACTAGGGCAACCATCTCGAAATCTCATTATTGCTGGTTCTCCTGAATGGATGGTTATATCAGCACAGGATTTACAGTAATAGACTTCTTATGGTTTTAAATAAAGGGAGCTGCAGTGGCTTAGTGATTAGCTTGCTTGACTCGCAACCAAAAGGGGCGCAGGTTCAAATGCTACCATCAGGCAAGCATGGATCAGGTACTGTGGTATATCCTTGGACAAGGCATTTCATACTAGTTGTTTTGGCAGTAAATAACCTACTTGTGTTGCTGTGGTATAAAGCATCAAACCAAAGCCAAAGTCTAAACAAAGATAATGTCAATCTGATATCCAGTATGGCCACAATGGCAGCCATTTTAAAAATCTTTTTTATTACATTTCTTCTTGAACACAAAATCATATTGACGAGGGGTTTCCCAGTAAATTTTATGTGATATCTGATTAGCCTTAAAATGAAATTTTGGCAGACATGACATCCAATATGGCCACCACATCAGCCACCTTGAAAATCTTATTGATACTCCTGAATGGTCCTAAATACAAATGGTGCCAGTTGTGTATCAAATGTGACTTCCGTGATGACTGTATTGACACTTTTTATCATATCTCCACTAAATTGATGATTGTTATGACATGGAGTTTTCACTAAAATGCTTCTAATTAAGTCCACTTTGTCCTAAATGAAAATGGTGCCCAAAATATATACCACAGCAGCTAATTTAAAAATCTTATTATTGCTGAAGACCATTAGAGATGGTTGCAACACTCTACAGCCAAAAGGAAAAAATTGGTCTTGATTTCCTGGAAATTTGTTTTGCCCAGTAGAACAACAGTCCCTTTGAAGAACTCTTTGTCAAGGTCCCCACTTCTTTACAGTTGTTTCTCAGGTTGGGGTTTGTTATATACAGGCAAAGCATTTTTTTGAAAAGGTAGATCACATTAAAGGATAATGCACACAATAGCAATAGGAACCCTTTCACTCTTAAATTATGTAATTGTAGAAGCATTAATGATGCTAAATCTAACCTTATCAATGGAAATAATCCATGTGGCAAAAATTAAGAGTGGGGTTAAATTGAATATTTTGCAAAAAAGTGAAGTCTTGTTACAAAAAGATATTGCTGCCTGTTGCACCTGACCATGTCCACAAGTTCTTGCATGTAAGGTTTCTGTGCTGGATAATTGTTATCAATAAACCATATTATAATCTTAATTTAATCTGCGGGAAGCATGTAGTCATACAGGGAGTAAAGGTGCATGTCATCCTAAATTGCATAGTGAGTGAAGGTCATCCTGAAAGTCATTCTACAGTGAGCTCAGGTAGTCCTGTAATAGAGTGCAGGTAGTCCTGTAATTATACAGAGTCCTATAATTATTCCAGGGGTATATGAAGTCCATTAATTACACAGGGAGTGCAGGTATTACTAAAATTATACATTGACTGCAAATCATCCTGAATTGTATAGTAAGTGTATGTCATCCAGTAATTATGCAGTGAGTTCAGGTAGTCCTGTAATATACACTGAGTGCAAATAGTCTTGTAATTATACATTGATTTGAGGTAGTTGTGTAATTATACTGAGATGTACTTTAAATTTACAGTCATGTGTTTGTTTCTGAATCAATTACAGCTCATCTCTTTCTTTCAGAATTTCTTATCTGGTTTACAAGCACTATTTCCAGAATTAACATAAAGAATGGCATTATCAATTGCTAAGGCAGGCTGGCTTTATAGACAAAGTAAGTATTCTGCTTCAGTCTTCTTTTGTTGAGATAATTAGTTATCAGCATTAGGCAAGCAAAGACAGGAGTACTAGAGTGCCTGTTTTAATCGAAATGGTCCTTAAAGTTATGTTATTTTAATTCTTCTGTATAAAAGTTTTATGTACAATCTTTTAAAATTTATATTTGTTCATTTAATTGATTTTATTTTAAAGAAGCAAGAAAAGGTATAACTCATTTGTTTATATCAATTCAGAGAGAGTAATTGTGTGTGTGTGTGTGTGTGTGTGTATATATATATATATATATATATATATATATATATATATATATATATATATATATATATATATATATATATATATATTTCACTTGTGATGATAGAGGATACTGTTGGGTGTGTCATTGAACTATGCCTATGAAATCTCCTTTCTTTAAATATAGTCACAGCATTCAGACGATCCAGAATTCCCCTTTGTTCAAAATTCCTAAAAGATCTTAATGATAGGAACATTTGATAGTTTAGCAGGCAGAATACAGGATTGGTCAGGAATCCATAGCCAAAGCTGTTTTATTTCAAATTAATTTACATCACTGAAATGTTGATTTGTTTGAAGAAAGTCTGCTAGATCTCCATTCTTATACAGAAAAGGCCAATGTTCTGTATCAGTATGAAGATTTTATGATTTAACATAAATTTGCAGTTATATTATCAGAGTAAATGAGTGCACTGTGAATAGGGTAAGGTGCATTTATATGCCAGTGCATATAACTCTGTGTGTGTGTGTGTGTGCGTGTGAGAGATTTAGATTTGTAACATAGCTTTAAAAATATATCAGTCATATCAGCAGTGTGACAGTTTATAGTGATGTCTAGCACTGGGGTTTCATGCCATAGACATGTGGCTATTCACATTGTCCTGAAACGAGGATAATCAGTCTTAACTCTAAGCTTTTAATGCTGATCATTTTATCAATGCAGCTGTTGGTACCATTTTTGTAAGTCGTTGGTATTACTCAGCTAGTTTTTGAACCCATGACCTCCTGTATTCATTGCATACAAGAGAAAACTCTCCCCCAGTTTGACAAATGGAGCTCATACATCACTGATGTATTTTGCCACATGATGTCAGTGTACTTTTGGATTTCTAGTCTGGCTATTTGTTTCAGCTGCTTATGAGAGAAACATGGAACCAGAATAACTATTACACACACACACACACACACACACACACACACACACACACACACACACACACATACACACACACACACATACACACACACACATACACACACACACACACACATACACACACACACACACACACATATACATACACACACACACACACCATATGTAGGACTAATACAAAAGTGAATTCTATAAAGTTATCTATGCAAAAAGTAATTCATCACTTAATTTACTCAGTTGCCCACCCACCAGTCCACCACTTTGAAATTGTTTTTTTTCCAGGTTCCATTTTAAGGAGATGGAAGCATAACTGGTTTGTACTGTATCAGAATGGAGATTTGGCCTTCTTTGAGAGCCAGGACTCACTACAACACGAGGAAAGATTCTTCCTCAGCAGAGACTGTCTTGCTATAAAGACAGGGGTCAAGGTGAGACGTTTTATCATGTAAAGAAGATAGAAAGCTTTCACATTTTGTTGTTTCTGATTGATATTGATTTTACTTTTATCACAAGATTGGAAATATGGTATTACTTTTTGTTAGTTGCACAGGTTTGCTTGCTATCAAAAGTTGGTTGTACAAGTAATTTTGATTATTGCACTGACACATTTTGAAAGAACTTGAGTCACCATGTCAACCTTTATTCAATCATCTGTCCATTCATCCAGTAGTCTGCCCCAGAGATGTGAATCGTTTGTTGATTTCATGGAATTACAGATTTTTTGTTAAATTTGACATTATGAGATATATTTATAAATTCTGGAAAATCACACATTTATAGGATAAAATTTAAGCAGTCATTTTTATGTGGACAGGTAGGGAAAAAGTACTTCATGAACATGATAGACTGGTATATAGAGTATAGTTCATGAATCTATAAGACAAAGTGCACTTAGCAAGAAATCTATCAGTAACACTAAACAGGTTTAAGATGACAGTAGAATGAAGAGGAAAGATGCAGATCTTCTTCAGGAACACCAATGTAACAGTTTCAGCACTGCATTGCCAATGTGTGGTCTCTTGGATTTGAGAAGAGTCTGTTAATGCTGAATGCCGAAAACTTATATTTTTATTTTTGGAAATAAGTAAAGTTTTATACACAGGATCTGTTTCTTGTCCCCTAGCCAAATAACAATCATCCTTAGCAATTGTGAAATTTTTAACCTCTCTGTCAGATCTGAAACTTGAAGATATGTTATCGAGTAAATCTTTTGGAATGCTGCTTTTTCTGCATCCATTGGCAAAGCAGAAAGAATGATAAGTTGATCATGTCAGCAAGAAAACAACATTCTACCTCCTCTTAGAAGCCAGGCTCTTGAATTGTGATGAATTATATGGAGTACTTCAACATTGTGGTGTATCATTCATAATTCTAATGGAATTCTAGTTATAAAAGTATCTCATTCCTCATACATTTCCTTTGATGACTGTATTTCTCTGTGGAACAACTGAATTTATTTATGTGTCAGGATGTGATTTTCATAAGTAATGTATACTGTTCAGCTAATTCTTCATTCAATACATGTATTTTAAACAAACATAATTGCTTTCTGAATTTTATGCACTCTTACACATTTGCTAGTGCTATCATATTTACATTCTATCCTCACAACACATCTCTCTCATCATTTAGAAAGAGACTTTTTTGGCATTAGAACAAAAACCTCAATAAACCAAAGACTTCTCAAAACCAAAAATTTCATTAGGTCCCAAATTTTTTCAGTTTTGAGATGTTTCACTGTACATGCATTATTGAAGTGACAGGTATCATTAGATCATATTTTTGGGGGTATGTTTTATTGAAGTAACGGCATATCTTGTGTCATTAGATCATATTTACTTAGTACATTGCAAGGGTATGTTTTATTGAAGTAACGGCATATCTTGTGTCATTAGATCATATTTACTTAGTACATTGCAAGGGTATGTTTTATTGAAGTAACAGCATATCTTGTGTCATTAGATCGTATTTACTTAGTACATTGCAAGTGCATATTTTATTGAAGTAACAGCATATCTTGTCTCATTAGATCATATTTACTAAGTACATTGCAAGGGTATGTTTTATTGAAGTAACGGCATATCTTGTGTCATTAGATCATATTTACTTAGTACATTGCAAGGGTATGTTTTATTGAAGTAACAGCATATCTTGTGTCATTAGATCGTATTTACTTAGTACATTGCAAGTGCATATTTTATTGAAGTAACAGCATATCTTGTCTCATTAGATCATATTTACTAAGTACATTGCAAGGGTATGTTTTATTGAAGTAACAGCATATCTTGTCTCATTAGATCATATTTACTAAGTACATTGCAAGGGTATGTTTTATTGAAGTAAATACATATTTTGTCTTATTAGATCCTGCTGATCTAAAACATCACAGCTATAGACTTGACTGAAGTGACCACCTACTGTATCTAATTGGAATCATTCTGTTGTGGTAAATTGCATCTCTATGTTTTATTTAAGTGACAGCCTTCTGTATCTTATTGGAATCGATGTAGTTAGTATAGTGTAACTGTATTTTTTATTGGAGTGACAGATTACTGTATCTGATGGAAAGATATTTATATAGTTAGTGTACCTGTGTTTTATTGAAGTGACCAATTACTGTATCTAATTAGAATCTATCTGTACAAGTAGTGTAACTGTATGTTTTATTGATGTGACCAATTACTATATCTATTTGGAATCTATCTATATAGTTAGTGTAAATGTATGTAACTGTATCTATCTGTACAGTTAGTGTAACTGTATGTTTTATTGATGTGACCAATTACTGTATCTATTTGGAATCTATCTGTATAGTTAGTGTAACTGTATGTAACTGTATCTATCTGTACAGTTAGTGTAACTGTATGTTTTATTGAAGTGACCAATTACTGTATCTAATTGGAATATATCTGTATAGTTAGTGTAACTGTATGTTTTATTGAAGTGATGGCCTACTGTATTGTTAGATCTACTTACCCTGTACATTGCAACAAAGGCATTATTGAATTGGCTATTTATTGTATATCATTTGATCCAGTTTATGCAGGCTTTATTAGTTTTCAGGTTTATTAGTACAAGATATTTTCACCAATGATTCATATATTTCCTTTAAATCATTTTTTAAATGATTTATTTTTAGTAAACAAAGATATTTTTGCTGATCAATCTATTGCATTATTTTTTTGCAGTGTAACTTCAGTCCGCCTGAAAATGGCGGTAAAGAATCTCTCTTGATGATCAATCTGCGTGACAATATTGAGCTGAGACTTTGTGCTGAGAATCCTGATGATATGAGGTAATTGTTATGGTCGAATAAAAATCATAATTTCTCCAAGCATTGATATGACTGTTGATTAGTTGTTAAGGATTATGAAAATTACTGTTTTGAAATGCAGAGAGCTGAATTTACCAATAATGTGATACATCTCTGCCTCAATATCTCCTGCACAATGGTTTTAAAAAAAACCTGTAGTTTAAACAAGGACATGAATTGCTGAGGAACCTCTGAAAATTTTAGGAGTGCTGCCTCAGCTCGACATTGTCGATGAGGGGTGAGGAGGCTGTTGATTGTTTAATACTCATTTTACATTTGCATTCTGAATAATTGTCAATAAAATTATTCTGTTCACTTCTCAGCATAAATTACTTTTTTCTTCAAAGTAACCAACCATGGAAAGATTATTAAAGATATTACTCAAAGAGATTTTGAGACACATCATGCTTGTCTTTGAATAAATCTTGTCACTGCTTTTTGCATGTGAATGTATTCAGGTGTTATTGTTGATTCACAAAAAACAAGATTTCCTTCTTTCACAACAACTTGATTTGTTAAAAATATTATTGTTACTTGTCTAGGTTCGTACTAAAGTAACAATGGAAAGAGTGATGCCAAGAAGCTTTGTAAAATTTAACAAAATAATTTATTTCCTTAGAAAACAAGATAAAAATACGAAAAGAACTTATGGTTTTTTTTAATCTAAACCAAAATTATAATCCTAGAATTAAAAATATAAGTCCTATAACTCATTATACTGTAAATAAAAATATTGATGCAATGATTTCATTGCATGTAATAGTAAAATTTCTGCTCATCATTCAATAATCTCTGTGTAAGATTTGCATGCCTTTTAACTTTATACTTTTATTTATTATTTCACTGTTTTTATTTGATTTGATACAAAAGATATGAAAAACATGATAATGCAAAGCAGGTCTGCTTAAAATTGATTGTAACAATACAATAAAATATTAGATGGCACTGAATTAGGCTCTCTTAAATGTTTGTGAACATAGCTGTGATGGTAGATTGATACTATTCACATTTAAATACAAGATGGCATGTAGCATTTATGATCACACTGAAACTGAATAAAAAGATGGAACTAAAACATGAATTTAATTTAACAAAATCTATTTAATTACTATTTATTTTGTAAATTTCTGTCTCCATTAGTGTTACTGAACTTTTCATGGATTGAAGGACCATCAAATATTATTTACAGTATATTGAGAATTTGTATCAAAACTTAATAAAATATATGACTTTGTATTAAAAGTTAGGTATTTGATGATTTTGCATCAGTTTTTCTGGCACTAAGTGCTATTTTCTGCTTTTTCAATGATAACATAAGTTATATATATAGAACATCGGTTTATTTTAGGTCCAAATCCAAATATGGGTACAATATTTGTGTGATGAATACAATAATGAAATGGATAAATACATTGTATATATATTTTTGGATGGAAATAGTGGCATAAAAATAAATATTTGAACCGTCAGTATTTTGTATGTTCTATAATCATGAAGAGTTACAATATCCAAGATTTATAAAATGTGTATGTTGTGCTTATAAATGACCCTTGTTTTGCATGAATCATAATACAAGTAAAAAAAATTATTTATAAGCAAGTAAAATGGTATCATAAATGGGATTGAACAAATTCAACAATTCACTAATTCAAAGAATTAGAACCAAGACTTGTGACTTCCTGTTTCTTTCAGAGCTTGGCAAATAGCCATTGAAGAGGCTCGCGTTCTGAGACCATACACATCCCCACCACCTGCTTTCCATGGAGGAGATTTCACAGGACGAACAGTGTATGCCCAGCCAGGGCAAATATTCTATGGACCGCATGTACCACCCTATGGTAAAGATAAAAAAACAATTATACAGGGTACTGTTCAGACTAAACCTGGGACCCTTATGCTATTTATGCTTGCTGTGTTAAACTAGGCATACTATTTATGAAAATAATTAATAAATTAATAATTGTGCATAACACTTTACTTCCTCTTTTAACCTCTTAATTTTAACAATGTGTGTTTATGTGAGGTCAAGAACTGCTTATTTAATAAATCCTAAAATAATGATGGAGATATTTATTCATTCATTCATTTATTGCAAAGTTTTACATAATTCTGTATGAAATACTGTAACATAAAAAAAAAACATAAGACCATGTAATTTAACAAATGTTGGGGCATTATTTGCAAATATTATAAATATTGCTGTTAAATTTTATCCCAGCACAATTTCTCTTTATGCGCATTGTCTCTCTGCACACTTGAGTAAAAACCTTGTCTCCCATTCCCATTTGAATGTATGTTTGTGCAAATCTTTGACCTCGAGGTATGAGCAAATAGGATATCAAACACCTTTAAACTACCTTTGTTTATACTGTAATGTTTTTCTTGCAAAGCATAATTAGCAACCCAGTCAACTGAAAGGTTTAAATCTTGCTAGCATGTAATCTGCTTACTTGCAGACTAGATCCCTACTGTAACTGACCTCATCTCAATCATGTCAGATGTTTTTGTAAGCTTTCTAGTGACTAAATAGAACCATGTCAGATGTTTTTGTAAGCTTTCTAGTGACTAAATAGAACCATGTCAGATGTTTTCTGTAAGCTTTCTAGTGACTAAATAGAACCATGTCAGATGTTTTCTGTAAGCTTTCTAGTGACTAAATAGAACCATGTCAGATGTTTTTGTAAGCTTTCTAGTGACTAAATAGAACCATGTCAGATGTTTTCTGTAAGCTTTCTAGTGACTAAATAGAAATGTAAGAAATGTTATAATAGAAAATCTGTCCATTCAAGTTTATCCAATGTTTGGCATAATGTTAGGAAGAGTTCAAAAAACAAACTTGCAACAAAAAAAACATTGCATAGTCTGTGAGTCAATATCTGGAAACCATGCATGTGATGTGTTATTGTTTTCAGTCATCAACATTAAATTTGGCTATGTTTTTATTTTCCTTGCAAATCATCTATTCATAGCCATTCTTAATTATTCTTTCCAGTTTCTTTTTGCACCAAATATCACAGATTTCTGAATTATACAAAAAATAGCCTAATGAATATAGCAGCATACAAAAATGGTACAGTTTGTTCAGATGCTCTCAATGTGGATTTGTGGGAAAACTTCCCCAGGGTCAGTGGTTCTTGCAGGTGTCTTCCTGGGTTCTTCATCCACCATATATGCTGCCTGCCATGAATAATATATCGTATGCTGAAAACTGCATTTAACCCCACAAAACCAAGTCAGTGAAAACCAAAAACTCTATACATTACTACCAGCTGATGTCATATCAAATATGTGATAAAATATGTTATGTCTTTCCATCTGTCACCAATTCCCAGTTTTGTAAATTTTTTGTTTCTCCTTTTTCTTTTTGTGATAAAATAATATTTCCTGGAAAAAAACATGTTATATTGTATTTCTAAGATAGGCATTATTTCTGTTTCAGATTCTTTATGTGTGTGTGTGTGTATATATATATATATATATATATATATATATATATATATATATATATATATATATATATATATATGATTGATTGATTGTTGTGGTAATATCCTGATAATTGGTTCATCTGTACTAACAGCTGCCACGCTTGACGATTGAGGCTCAGTATTAAGAGGTTAGTGTTAGGACTGGTCAGACTGGTGTCAGGATAATGTGACTGGGTGGGACATCGTACTGCATGTCTGTGGCATGATTCCCCAGTGCTTGACATCACTATAAACTGCCACACTGCAGACATTGTAGCCATATGAGCAATATGACTGAAGAATTGTTAAAGCTACATTAAAAATCATAATCACATCACATCACATTGGCTCATCAGTGTTTGATTTGGATCTAGGTTAATTTGGAGTTAGTAAGGGAACCAGACTCTGCGTGTTGCATATCTGTGGAATTTTACATACTTTTTTTGCTTCTTTTTAGTTTTAACATTGTTCATGATCCTGATGCATTCTTATTTCATATTTTCTATCCTTCATTTTTTTTTCTATACATGTATGTTTAGCTAGTGTTTTAATCTTAAATTTCAATTCATGCCATTTTTGTTTTATGATGCTGGTGAATTTTTTATATTTATTTAATTTTCATCTTCTAGTACAGAATTATTAGATTTCATGCTTCCTAGTCCAGTTTCAGTCATCCAAGAATATTACAATTGACATTTATTAGTTTATTTATTTTCCATTAATTTGTAAGTCTTTTACAACCTTTTGTTGTATAAAATGTTCTGATCCAACATCCTTTTCCTTGTATGTTTTCATTTATATATTCTTGTTTTGTGTTTATCAGTGTGTATCTGCATTGGAATGTGTGTGCATGCCTGTGTGTGGTGTTTTAAATTAGATCTAGCCTATTTCAATAGGTGGCTAAAAAAGTTTCATTAAAAATGCTTGTGTCTGTTTTTTTATCAACAGAATTACAATCCCAACCCTATAATTATATTTTATTGAATAGTTATTTAAATTGTTCATAAATTTTGAATTAAATATTCCAAATTTTTAGTATTCTGGTCTCACTTCAAATATTTATTCTATATTAATATTTTGACATTGTAGCTTCATTTATTGCTTTTTAATATTGCTACTCCTTCTTTTTATTCCTCTTAACATTCATTTTTGTACAAAATAATGTTGACATTTTCTTGTGTGTGTGTGTGTGTGTGTGTGTGTGTGTGTGTGTGTGTGTGTGTGTGCACACAAACCAACACTTGTAAATCTGGTCAAAGACAAACAGTGAGCTGCTTGAACAAAGATAACTGTGTTATTTTTTTTTTTTAAAAAAGATATCCTTATGATTTTTGCATTTACTATTTATCTTTCTTTCCATTAACATTATTTTTTATAAAGATTACTTTTATTGTACTCCTTTTTAAAATTAAAAATATCCATATCATTTGACTTTTTTAGAAACATCTTTGATATTCCACATCAGTATACATGGTACCCAGGAAAGTTATTTTTTAGAATACATATGCCTTGGTACTATGATTGCTCAGAGAGTTATATGAAATGCCTTCCCTGGATCCCAACTATGTTTTACTTGAACCACTCTTATAAAATTAAACTGTCCATTCTATTTTTGGAAGAGTATAAATGCTTTGTGATGCATTATGCCATGTCAGCTACATATGTTTCTTGTGTGTGCTTCTTTTTTATTTGTTTGTGTTGTTGGTTTTAAATATGGCAATTGGGATTCCATTTCATGCCACAAAAGAAAGTGTTCTATCAATTGATTTTCTTAGAATTTCTTTCACTTTATCCTACATGGGTCATTTTGCCCATGGGGTAAATCCTTTTCTTCCTTGTCAGAGAGAGAGATGTGCCTCTCATCAGGAGTAAATTCCGACAACATTCTGATTAGAAGCTGGGTCTCCAGAATTTCCCAGCTTTCTCTTTCTATTTCTGGTTTGGAAAAAAAACATTCTTCTTTTGAGTGTATTCACATTTATTTTCTTTTTCTATGATCTTTTTTCTCACTGCTTTTTTTGCAAACCTTATTTCTCACTTTCTATGAAACTTGCTCATGTTTACCTTCGTTTTTCTTTTTTCTTCTATCTTTTTGGTACCCCCACCCCTACTTCACACACTTTCATCTTCGAATATTTCCCCAATAAAATCATTTGTTTGCTCTTGTAAAGACCATTACCAGGACATGTTTATGTTTTCTAGTCTTCTGGCCTAGTAATTAGCACAGACTCATAGCAAGTGGCCAAGTTCCTTGCAATGTCAGAATGGCCTATGATGACAGAGTCAAAGCAGTGGGAGTTATATGAAAACCCATAGGATGAAAGAGTGTTTGGATCTTCTGGACTGCATTTCAAAATTTGGTAGTATTTGGATAAATGATCTTCTGATAAAAGTATTATTATTAAAAACCTTTATTATATCTTGTGTTCCTTTCATTACCATTACTGCTGCTACTCATGCTGCCAATTTTCATTACTCTAAAAAAATTTTACTAAAATTTTAATTGCCTGTCATTATAGGGCTTCTACACACATAAATACACTGTTATCTAAAACTACAGACAAGGTAACCTTTGTACTCATGTATAAGTCAAGTCAAACTGTAAACAGCAAAGATTCTGATCTGCTGTAGCAAAATATGCCTGCAGACCAGGATCTATGTTGTTTGTTCTACTGATTTCTCCTAACAAACTGCACATACCCAAATCTGCAAATGCATTTTGTGAAAACAGATCTGGGTCTGTGAAGTTTTCAGTTGGACTTGACTTACAAGCGAGTAGAGATGGTATTGAAGTATGTTGATGACTGTAATAAATGTGTTTTTATTTTGGCTTTCAAGTTTCATTGCATGAAACTTTTTTCAGCAGGATCGAGAAAAGTTGCTACTGATTATTTTCTATTTCTATTACAGTGGTCAATAGTGCATCTGGCAGTGATCAGCGAATAATCATTCCTCAAGATCCCAACAATCCAAACTCAACCCAAATTGTCTATGTGCAGGATTACCCACACTATTATCGTGGTTATAATGGCACTGACGTCGCCCTTGGAATGATGGCAGGAGCAGCTGTTGGGACCATGATGTGGGGACCATTGCTCTGGTGGTGAAATGGAGTCAGCAATTTTGATTGGATTAGCCCACCTGCTAAGTTGCAATGTCGGCAATTTTAATGAATGAAAATCATGTCATTTTGAATTGACATGAGCTTTTGATATTTAAAAAATCACATTTTTCAAAGTAAAATATAACTCTCAGAGCATGATCTAAAAACACAGCATCTAAGTTGTGGCATGTCATGTATATTTTGATGTTTTAGATTAAAGATAACCACCATAAAACCTGCATTTTAAAGGCTTTTGTAAATGATGTCAATGGAAATGTTATTTTTAAACTTGGAGTAAGTACTGTTACAGGCTAAGCCAGAAATATTCAATAAAGAATGGTAGGATAACAACAACAAAGTATTATCTTTATGATTTTTAGCAATTAGTTAAAAGATTTCTTTATTTAACATTCCATTAAATAGACCAAATATTAAACCCCACCACCAAGAAAATGTTTCTAATAATTGTTTTTCGAGTCAAATATGTTACAACAGAATATATCTGAAATTATCATACAGATCTGCCATCACATAATGTGCCAGCAGATCTGGGTCTGTGCAGTTTGTTAGAAGAAATCAGTAGAACAAACAACATAGACCATAATCTGTAGGTGTGTTATGCAACAGCAAGTCAAGCTTGTGTTATTTGCAGTTTGACTCAACTTATAAGCAAGTGTATATGGTATATAGTTGTTAAGTGAGATATAATTAACTAGTTTTAAAAGAAATGTTAATGCATTTATCCTGAAAAACACAAATGTTTTGATTTATCTCCCGCTGATTAGAACTTAACACTCTGGTTTATATGTATGAAGTAATTTGTCATATGCTTACATTGCCTAAGTATTTGTGGATGTATGGTAGCGATATTACTCCTTATGATAAATTTATTACAAAAGATCAACTTTTTATCTTCAGAATATATTGGGAAATAATAGTGTTTTGCATTAGGTACAAATTATACCATAAGAACTATTTGTCCAGCATTTGTTAGTGGAAAATTGAGGGAGGTGTAGCAGTCTGTTTTCTGAGTGGCACTATTGGCATGGTAAAAAGTTTATTTGCTCCTCTTTCTTCAGTCCTTTGATGGATTTGATTCAGCAACATTCAGATCCTGTACATCAGTTCACAATTCATAAACAAAAACTATGTATGTATGCATGTATGTATGTATGTATGTACGTATGTATGTATGTATGTTTCTAACGACAACTATGCACATGTACCAGAGATCAAAGGGCATGTATAGCAAGCAAACAGTGCGCATTAAAATTTAAATTAAACATTAAAATAGTTTTTTTGCACATGTTTGCATAGTTAAAGTTGCTTAAACCTGGCAAAGATATCCAACAAGTCAGCAAGGTCAAACGTGGAAAACTATTATGGTACAGGTAGCAGTTTTTATTTGCATATATTTTCCTTACCCTTTGTTAGATTCTGCTCAGACTCATTGTAGAGTAAGAATCATTCAGTCTGCAAAAGTTGCCCACACATTGACCTTTGGTCAAAGGCACAGACAAAAGATAGTGGGGGAAGCTTTTGGTCTTTTCTTTATAATTCCTTGTTTTTTAGATGGAATCTGTTCAAACTTAGAATGGCTTATTATGAAGTAAAGGAAAATCAATCTACAAGACGATTGCTAATATTTATTGTAGTTTTCTGCCAGTGTTAATAGCTTAAAATAAAAGTATCATTAATGCTCGTTTACAACATGAGTCAAACTGCAGACTGCATAGACCCAGATCTGCTATCTCATAAAATAAAGGCTCATCTAGGTCTGTACTGTTTGCAGATCGATTCAACTTGTACCCAAGAGTGTACATGTTAGTTTTGAGTGGGCTTTGCCTTCACGTTTCTATTTTTATTGCTTTATTTTGAGGGGAGTTAAAGAGTCACATGCTTAGGCCGGTAGTCAATAAACAACAGATTTTTTGTTTATTATTTGCATGTCATTAGTATTTAAGGTTTTCTGATGACAGAATTTATACATAATCTGCAAGTATCTTTTGATGCATTGTCATATCCAAAATGTGTTCCTGTGCAAAAATTGTTTTTGTTTCTAAAATTGTTACATGGCCACAGTATATAACTGCTGTTTTACGACATGTACTTGCATTGTAACAGAGCTTATGGCTTATGTTGAAATGCAGCTAGGTAGAAAGAATGGTAACGTGGCTAACAATGCTTATAAGTGCTGGCTATATTATCTAATTGTTAGTGCAAAAGATTGAAATGTTGGCATGTTGGTGAAGGTGGGAGGGTGCATAAGTAAAGAAAGTGGCACCAGCAACATAATAACAACATAAATATTTATTAAAATAATTATCAAATGATAATAACTGTTTTCATAGTATGATGAATGTATTTTTTCTAATCTGTTACTATCTTGCATCAGTAAAAGCATTATTTGGTGACAAATCAGCTCTTAAAAACAAAACCGATTCCATCTGTTTCTTTGTCTCAGAAATTGTGCTTCACTGAATGACCAGTAGGTGATGATGTTTTGATCTTATGTATGGATGGTTTTGATCTTGTGTATGAATGGATTATTCCAGAGGTAATCAGAAATGGAATCTTCCATTAATGTATGGCAACTTTGTTTCACTAACAAGCTGAACTAAGCTAACCCCACTACACTAGCAATTTTGCTACTTAGACTAATGCACCATTACTGTACATGGAGTATCTACTAGTCCACATAGGTGTACATATATTTTTGGATTTGTCCTTTGTTACTGCAATGTAGGTATACATGTACAGTCTGTGTACTTATAGAATTTGTGTTGTATTATTTGTGCATTTGGACACTTTTGGAATAAAGTACATTAGGCAAGTGTGACAAAAAAAATCCTGTCACATTCTGTCTGATGATGAATTAATCCTAGCATACTGTATTGGCTAACCACAATCACTAATCTTGATAGGCTTATAGAAAAGAAGATTTTCTAATCTTTTAACACTTGCTAATCCATTACCACATAAGAAGTAACTACTAAATGATTAGAAATACTCTAGTGATCAGGATGGTATTGATGTACAAATTAGTCAACTGACAAGTTTTATTGGTGTCAATGGCAGTATCATGTTTCCAATCCCTTGTTATCAAAAACATTTGCTTATAGAGTCTGAATTCCATGGTAGCTAACTAAAGACAAAAAACAGATTGCAGTAATGTGTTTTAGGGAGTTGCAGCTTGAATAAAAAGAAAAGTTCCATGAATAATCTTGATAAATACTGAAAAAGAGGCATTATTTGTTTGAAATTTTTAGTTGGGGTCCGTGATGCAATTGCATTGTATATAAAATCACATTATTATGAACATCTGTATAATGAAGGAAAGCTTTCCTTTCCAAACAGGTAAATAGGAATGGTAATTAGAACTAATTACTGTATATACTATACATATTGAGTCAAACTACAATCAACAGAGATCCAGATCTGCCATAGCATAATGCACCTTCAGGTAAGGGACTGTGTTGTTTGTTCCTCTGATTTCTCCTAACAAATCGCACAGATCCAGATCTGCCAGTGCATTATGAAAAGGGAGATCTAGGTCTGTGCAATTAGCAGTTTCTCTCAACTTATAAGTGAGTTCAGATGGTTTAGATCCTTAAATTTATCTTTCCTTCCTTAACAAAATTTGATGAGCTTTTGTAGTTACTTGTTCTGTTTCTAATTTATTTTATTATTATTACTGTTTTGCTTGTTTTGGTATAATGCTACTGTCTTCCTATTTATGTTTCAGTATTTAGTATTATATGTATATTAGGATTATGCGCAAGTTTAAGGCATAAAACATTTTATTCTAATACAGGTCAGATTTTATATACAGTTGAATAAATAGGTCCAGCACAGCCACTTATGATGGAATAATTTAGCCAGAAAGATATTGTATATCACAAAAAAATCATGCAAGCAAGCAAACTGATATTTTCTGCACAGTGATTCACATTCAAGTTTTTTTGGATGAAGAATAGATCATTATATATAATTTATTAACTCTGCTCATTTTTTAGATGTACAGTTCCTTAACAAAGTTGTAAGCTCTGTACTTATTAAAAAGATAAGTGAATAGTCATGTAGATGCTTGTTTACTAATGGAATCATTTTGTCTCTAATTTTATTTTAACATCCATCATTGCCTGCATCTTTTCATGTTATATGTGTTTTTTATCATCTTTTGTTGGGATAGAGTGTCCATGCATAATATCATGGTCAAGCCTTCCTTGGCAGTATAGCTGAAGATCTGAACATGATGATTGCTTTGGCATCTGTGTGCAAGGGAGTCTGTTCATATGATCAGATACCTGTCTACATCCTAGATTAACCTCAATGCTAATATTTGTTTGTGTTCACCTTTCTAGCTAAGTAAAAGACAGGCTTGACAAAGAGGGGATTCTTGTTTTCTCAACAAGTGCAATAACTAGTCACACATTGCTTTTATTTATATAGCCATTTACATGAACTGTTTTTAATTTTGCTGGTAAATTTCTGCTAATATTTTATTTGGCTACTATGCAGTATTGCACTTTGAGTATGCTCCCCCACCCCAATCTTGAACCCTGCTTGCCCAACAACATCAGGAAAAAATAGAAGAAATAAAAAGATGCATGCATACATCATTTCTGTAGTAGATTTCCATTTTAGCATTAGTAATGGGGAAAGGTCCCTTAAAGTGCTAAAAATTGTATTTGGTGGCAATTTGTTTTGATTTTTGAGCAATTTGTCTTGCAGTGGTAACAATCAAGGTTTGTGGTGGTCAGCCTAGTTCTTTTAAGGTTGGTAGTGAAACATACTTTTGGTTTAAGTCACACATGCTGTGACAAAGATTTAATTTATTTTGAGGTTTGAATTGACAGAATTTATGCCAATGCACAAATTATCATTTAATCAATGAGTTATTAATATTACAAGAAAAGTAATTGAGAAAAATATTGGTATTTTTTGTAATAAATGCTGATAGATCAGAAGTAAACAATAAAGGTAAATGACAGAAAGATCTGCAATGTAAAATTCCATAGTACATCTTATTTCATGTGAACCAGATATTTAAAGATGTTGATCCTCATATGATTTGCTTAAACACAACATGATAAGACATTTATTATAGTAATGTTTTTGTGCATGAATATATAGTACCGTGCAGCTGACAAATTGAAGGCATTATCTCATTTTTATTTGTGCAATATTAGTGCATTATACACTACTATTTTCCTTGTACCTTTAAAATGTGTGTCCATAAATTTGAAGGGTGGGAAATACATTGTCCCCCTCCCTTGGAATCATAGATGCAACACTGAAAGTTTTCATATTAAAGATTCAGAGAAATTTAAAAATGCTAAAATCATGTGATTTACAGTAACACATAAGAGAATGGGTCCTGCTGCAGGTAGTCATTCCATGAATTCCAGATTTGTGAAAGCATGAACATATCTCTCTTGTTAGGCAATATCTTGAGTTTATGTCATTTGAATAATATAATGTTTTAATAATAATAATAATAATAATAATAATAAAAATAATAATAATAATAATAATAATAATAATAATAATAATAATAATAATAATAATAATTGTAAAAAATCATATCAATAATTGATTGCAGATTGTGAAAACTGTTTTGTTTTGTAGCTTGCAGTATTAACATGACTATTGTTGACTTTTCATTAACTATTGACATAAAATTGTTTAAAAGTATATTTGTCTATTTTTATTAAGTATATTAGCACAAATTTTTCCATAGTTGGAAGAATTTTTTCAAACACTTTTAGCTTACCTGGTTGTAAGCTTGCGGTTTAGCCATACCTTTATGTATCATCCATCCTGTGTCAAATCTTGTATCATACATCTGTCAGCAATTGCTTGTCACTACTAGAGTCCATCTTCACAGCAATCAAACTTGAAATGTGAGTTTATATCATCCAGACCTCTCAAGATTTTGATGATGAGTTAGATTCATGCATATTTATGATGTGATCTTGCATCTGATCTATTAATGTTAAGTCCAGTCTGGAGGCCATTTTTCTGATCTGATTTTTATCAAACTCGTATGTTGGTCTTATTAAGATCCCAGATGTTAATGAGATCCACATTTACTAACATAAATGATTTCCTGATTCCTGATCTGATTTTGATAAATCTTGGAATATATGCATTTTAATAATAATTATCTCATAAATGAGTAAGATCCGTGCATACTAATGAGGTGATCTTGAGTCTGATTGGCTAGGCTTGTTACCACTCTGGAGGCAGCATTTCTGTTCCAGTCTTGATCAAACTTCAGTAATGCTTATATCATTAAGATCTCAGAGAGTAATTAGTGAAATCGATGCATAATAACAAAGTGATATTGCATCTGATTGATTGACCTTTTTTCCATCAGGAGATCATATTTCTGACCTGATTTTGATCAAACTTGAAATGTGTGCTTAGGCCCTTGGACAGGTTCAGTCCTGTTAAAGGACAGATTCAGTCATGTTAAAGAATTCATGCTTACTAATAAGATGTACTTTCAACCGATTGCCTGTGGAAAACAACCTGGATGAAAATCTGTTTCAGCTAACCCCTCATTTCTCCGCTGTTGCAAGAAGAATCTTATGAATTTAAAAATGCGGGCAATCCTTGTAGTTTGACATTGTTAGATCCAAACGCCAATGCAGGATCGAACTTTTGAGGCAAATGTCGGCAGGTGTAGACAAGGTTCACTTTTTATACCCGAAAATCACCAAATCCTATCGTCATCGAAAATTTGATGGCTTGTTTGGCAAAATAACCTTGAGTACGTGGCTAGTAGGAAAACTATGCCACTAGTTATATTTAAAACTATTAAACACTTTTTTCAGGGCATGGGTTGTGTCCACTCATATAAAATAAAACAACCATGATTCAGTTGTTGATTCAAAGGCCAGTTCCCCGACCTGCAATCTATTTTTTTTTGCTGCACCACTTTCCCTAAGACTACATACAACACCACAAAAGCTATTGCATTGCTGAACCATTTTTATTACAACTTCGTTGTCAGCAATGTGGTTCAGAAACATCGCCAGAACGCAACTACATCATATTATTCAAATACTGCCATATTAATGTGGAATTTGAAACATGACAATTAAATTAAACTGAGTTTTTAAATTGTTATAATTCTGGTATTTAAAATCACCAATCGAGATGGTACGGAGAAGGGATCAATACCAAAAGTAAGGTAAAAACTTAATTTAGAAAACAGCTTGACTGTTGAAAATCAATATCATATGGGTAACAACCTTGCAGAGATTGGTGATTACACATTTATGTATCTTTGTGGTAAGACCATAAACTACACTTTTCCATAAACATACTGCAATGCAAATACATGCAGTTTTTTAGAACAGGCAAATGAAAAGTGTATTCAGATCGTTATAGTATGAATGGAAGGCAACAACAGAAGGAAATAAAACGCCTTTTTTTTTTCCTCCGGCGATAGTGTAAATCAACCAGACCAAACGAATAACAGCACACTGGGAACAAACGTGTTCTGATTATAATCTCAACTACCCAAGCGAATGACTTGTATACACCTCTACCTAGCTCTATATGCATGGTGATGCCGCCCTGTAGCAAGGCTTGCCACACATCCTATATGTGGAAAACGTCATTGCCAAGCAAAAAACATGAAGCTTTGGTATGCATTATCACAGGAGTCTGAAGTTTTATCAATAAAGCATGACAAAATTTCTGACTACATGAAATCACCTTAACGGTGTTCTGGACACAACATATTGTAAGACTGTGACAGAATTTCAAACTTTCCAGGCAGGAAAATCAAAATTTTCAAGGAAAGTTGATATTAAAACATTTGTTAAATAACTGAAAGACGATGAGCTCTTAAGGGAAATTCCAGGGAGACCAAAGGGCCTTTCAGCATTTCAGAGCAGAAACTATAATAAGGAATATTGACATTTTCACATTTGACATAAAAAAGTTATCCAAAAAATTTGACAAAAGAAATTTGTAGCAAATTCATGAGTCAGTTTATGATGTTATGTTTTAAAAGGTGTATGCATGTATGCATGTATGTATGTATGTATGTATGTATGTATGTATGTATGTATGTATGTATGTATGTATGTATGTATGTATGTATGTATGTATGTATGTATGTATGTATGTATTTGCCTGCATGTATTATGTATATGTATTAATTTATGAATCAGAATTTGTGTTCAGCATTCAGTTTATGATGTTATGTATTAAAAGGTGTATGTAGGTAGGTAGGTAGGTAGGTAGATAGGTATGTATGTATGTATGTATGTATGTATGTATGTATGTATGTATGTATGTATGTATGTATGTATGTATTTCCTGCATGTATGTATGTATATGTAATTATTTATGAATCAGAATTGGTGTTCAGCATTAAATTGTAAGCATATAATTATGCATGAATGTATGTACATATGCTTGTATGTATGTATGTATACATGCCTGTTATTCAATATCACTGTAAATATTATTAAAAATACTGCTAATAATGACTATAATAATAACAAAAAGTATGTATGTATATATGTATCATTATTAATATTTAGCATATCTTTACAGCTCATTAGATTTTATTTTTTAAAAATTATTCTCTCTCTCTCTCAATTATGCCGTGACGGCTAGACGCAACCTTAATTCCGTTCCAAGCTTTCCACGCATGCGTCAGCAATTTAAAAATAAGGTTATTAATAGATGTATACATAGGTGTTCTATTCTGACAGAGATTATTTACTAAAAAGTGAGTGTTCTGAAGGATTTGACTCAATAGGTAAAAAGAAAATGGATTTTAGTTTCCATCCGTATATCAAGGTCAGTAGAAATAAATTTATTAATTACTAGCGAGCGTCCGATACGTTAGAACTGAAAGTCTATTAAACGATCAGTATGGACTATTGCTCGAGGCCGTTGGTCTCCGCTGCCGTCAGGTATTAAAAAAAGCAGAGACCTACTTGTTGGTCTAAGCAAAATCCAGATTGCCATCGAAGAAGCAGTTGTATAAAAAAAAAATGTTTTGTCCTTTTGTGCGCCACGTTAGACTATCTGAGAAGGCACACAAAGAAAGAACACAATTTGAAAGATAAACTGCAAATGCTGTTCAGCACGAACATATTTACATGTATTATTGGAAAAACGCAATATACATATACTGCAAAATGGTGTTAAACCCATAAAACCAGAAACCTAACGAATTCGGCGAGATCCTGATAGAGGGGAAAAAAAGACGAATACGAAAAGAACGGTGTAGAAAACAAAAACATTTTGTAAGACATTCCGATTGGCAAGCTGAATTTTAAATACGACTCCTTAGTCAAGAAAATCGTGGTCATGACACATTAACTATATGAGAAATGGTTACTGGACATGGAAACTGCCGAACCGACCATTGTACTATTTCGTATAAAGAGGTATCGGTAATGCATGTTGCCGACGCAAAACTTATCAATTTTGTGTCACAAAGAATTGTTATTTCGATTGTAGTGGCAAAATCAGATAATTTAAGGTCAATAAAACCAACAGAATGCAGTGGCTATTAAATTTTCTGCTCCACACTTAGTTCCTTAATATGAATTAATTGTAAATTTCTACTCCACACTTGGTTCCTTAATATAAATTAATTACACATTTCTACTCCACAATTTGTTTCTTAATATCAATTAATTGCAAATTTGTAACCGATCGACAACGTATCTTTAACTTCTCAGAATTACTCAAGGAAACAAATTTCAAGGCAATTGGTCGGGCATATAAATTATTGACCGTTTGCGAAGCTCTTGCTGTGATTGTTATCGTCGTTGTCATCTTTGTTATCGTTGTCTTAGCAGTAGCACTGGTGTAGTTGTCTTTAGTTAGAAACCCACTTGCTTTTACATTATATTGCTTAATTTTTCCAGTCAATCTGATTTTACGTTTTCACATGCAAGCGCCCAAGAAAAACGCAGCAAAACTCACAAAATATCGTTTGAAATCCATTTTCTGTGTCAGTACAGTGTGAACTGAAGTTCTCAAAAGAGTCTGTTCATTAAGGTATAATATATATATATATATATATATATATATATATATATATATATATATATATATATATATATATATATATATATATATATATATATATATATATATATATATATTTTCCAAGGTATAATATATATTTACTCACATAGTTGTATATATGTAAAACATTGTAAATATTTTTCACTCATGTAAAATGTATGATTTATTTCACATGAGTTATAAATAATTATAAAAATGTCAAATACAAAAGATAATTGTATTTATGTAAATAAACAGTTTGTTTGACACAGTAGTTCCCAAACCTCGGGTAGCAACCCAAAGCAGGAGGGTCGGCATGATTTTTTTTTTTGGTGGCAAAACTTATAAAAATGTGGAAACGAGGTGGTAAGCCTCAGAAAAAGTCCTTTTTTGGGTCTCGGCCAAATAAGGATGGGAGCCACTGATTTAACACAAATGTACGCATTTGGAATGACTAAAACCCTCACCTACTAAGCAACGAAATGGGTAGGAATATATACAAACAATATGCACACTACTATACTATCATACAAATGGTAGGATGTGAAAGAAGTATCATGATATTAAAGAGAAACCACTTATATAGATAAGTGAAATTCTCTTACTACCAAATCCCCTTATAAATTTAACCACCATACCCCTTCCTCCTTTGTAATCTCAATAATTGTAGCAGTGAAGTGTAAGGAGATACAAGGGTAGGAATATGCACACAATGTACGTTCTGAAATACGTATATGCTGTAACACATATGAGAATAAGAGTACACATGAACATGCTTTATCCAAGAAAAGTGTACAATTATCATAGCCAATATATACGCATCTATGAAAAGGGTAGGGGTGCTCAAACACTATATAAGCAAACCTACTTGTTGCATCAATTGAAGGATGCTAAGGAACAGGAATAAATTACTAAGTAAACAAAAAACTAAAATTCCCTACTTTCCCTATCCCTCAATAATTTTCAAACCATCCCCCCATATATATATATATATATATATATATATATATATATATATATATATATATATATATATATATATATATATATATATATATATATATATATATATATATATATATATATAGTATTCTCTTCACAAGATAGAGATTGTAGTGATAATTTCCCATTGCCCCCCAGGTACCTTGTTTTTAGCCACCCCACCCCACCCCTAAGCGCCACATATTATTAATACTACTTATTATTTATGTGAAATAGTATCACCAATATATGAAATGAAAGAAAGAACAAGCGGCTTGCCGTACGGCATAAACAAAATGTTTGTCCTCGTAAACTTTTTATAATTGTTTTTAATTTACCTACCTTTATTAGACCAACAAGTAGTTCTCTGCTTTTTTTAAATATCTGACAGATATATATATATATATATATATATATATATATATATATATATATATATATATATATATATATATATATATATATATATATATATATATATAAGGCAGAGACCTATTTGTTGGTCTACTACCTTTAAATGCTAATTGAATTTAACTCCCGTATACTTCACCGGATTTGTTTATTATTTTATTAGAAAATTACGCATATCTGTATATTTATGCTGGGAAATAAACAGACTTAAAAGCAGTGTGGTTATAACGTTGAAAGAAGGTGCTCTGAGTTTCTCAAAGTTATCTTTGTTTTAATTTGATAAACGTAAAAAATTTGTTTTGGCAATATGTACATGGATTTACCAGTTTTATTTCTATATTAACTGTTCTTCATTCCGTTATTTACAGCCATCGACCATTAGTGAATATAGCAATTGGTCAAGTTATAATCCAAACATTAAAATTTGCTTTAAAAAACCCTAACTGCAGTTATCAATGTTCCATGTAAAAATTAGAAACGCCTACGTCTCAAAATGTAGATTTTCTCTTTATTCTGTGTCTTTGCATTAACACAAAGGTTTTTATATTGTGAAGACAAAATGTGGCAAGCTGCAGCTGCAGCAAAAGAAGGAAAATAAGAACAACATAAACTTTTTCATTTCTCCCATTATTATAAAGAAATTATACAAAGTGGTTAAACTGACCACTCTTTTGAATTTCCGTATTTACTTGCTTGATTTCCCCAATTGAGCCCCAAACATGCTTTTCTTTGAATGGTACGTGAACTTACTTATAGGTCACATATTAAGAAGTGATACAGTTATCGCTGTGCAGTGTCTTCGTAACATTTATTTTTTTAAAAATAATTGATTAGCTTAAATTTGTTTTAGCAAATTTGAATATGTCAATACACGGAATAGTGATTTGGTTCCAGGCTACACTTAAGCAGCTCCATTAACAATCGGCAATATGCGGAGTGTATGCGAGAGAGCTAAAATGGCGGAGTGTCGATACTGTAGGTTTTTAACGAAATGTTAATATTGGACAGATTCGCTCGGGTTGTCAGAATAACACGTATAATTTTGTCAGTATATTATGCTCAGTTTAGTTGATTAAAACTAAGAATAAGTTTTAAAGAAACTACACAAAAGCTACTTAATCGAGCCTCCATAGCGTTGCAGCTGCATTTGTCGACAACAGCGGCATGGGTGTATTCTGTGTGGCTTAAAATTTTGATTTTAATGTTAGTTACAAAATGTTATTAGCATTTTTATAAAAATTTGCATAGTTAGAAAGAATTAATGGTTATTTGCTAATGAATAAAAAATGTATTATGATAAGTTCGAAGTCTAGCGAACGTGACTATACCAGTAGCCATACAGAAAGTCCCATCACCCAGATATTTTTCTTATGGATAGATAATGAGACTTACTGCTTGACTGAAGCATGTCTTAATGTTGGTTAACAGTAGCGAAAGTCATATTTTTAGGAATATCATACACAACTGTCAACCAATAATGACGCCTTTCTACAAAGTAAAGTTACAGTGGTGTGTGGTGTTGGTGTTTAAGATTTTTAAGGTAGCTTTATCAATTTTTCAGTCATATCGCAACGATGTCTGCAGTGTGGCAGTTTATAGTGATGTCTAGCACTGGGGCATCATGCAGCAGACATGTAGCATGATGTCCCACCCAGTCACATTATCCTAACACCAGGCCGACCAGTCCTAACGCTAACCTCTTAATGCTGTGTGTCAAGCGAAGCAGCTCTTAGTACCATTTTTGTAAGTCTCTGGTATGACTCGACCGGGGATCAAACCCACAACCTTCCGCATCCTAGGCAGGCGCTCTAACCACTAGGCCACTGGAGCGGTGTTTTTGTCAGACATTACTTACCCTGATGTCTTTTCTCCAATATATTCGAATTCTCATAACGAAATGGACCTGTTTTCAAGTTTCATTGGCCTACATTTCAATTGGCTGGAAAGCTGGGAATGCCAAAATTGGGTTTAGTTGAAATATTATTCTTTATTGAAACAAATAAAAAATATATTGTGCCTAATGGAACTATAAGCAACATTTTGTTTCATTCCAGAAATATATCTTTCACATGAACATACTTCGGCATACCTCGACTACCATCTCATTGCAACAAATTCAAATGTATCTCAACAGAATATGAAAATGTCCATTTGTTAGCGTCATATTTTGATTCCACCAGGATAAAGGCAACACAGGTATATTAATTACACAAATTATTGGATGAGTGTCAATATAGGCTGCCAAGTGTGTGAGATATTCCCGAAACTTTGATTGTTCCAATGTCAATGACAGCGGAACTGGCTATGTAAGGTCATCATTAGGGTAGTAAGGCATGGCACATAAACAAAAACGTGCTATGTCTTGCATTGTAGGACGAACTCTGCCAGTAAAATGCCCAGTCCCACACAGTGAGAAGTCTTCCTTATTATGTATGAGGATGCATCTTACTCCTGAACATTTCTTGATCTCTCAGCACTCAGGTCGAGGTCCTGTGGCTTAAATAATGGTACTGTATAGTGTGTTTTGAGGTTGACTAACATCGGAATGGAAAGTCAAATTTTCAGGAATATGTTGTATCCTTGGTAGCCCATATTGTTGCTTTTCTACAAATTAAAGTCATTTTGATTTAGTCTGATGAGATTGCTGTGGTTGTCTAAGTGGTTAAAGCATCTGCCTCATATGGTGGAGGTTGCAGGTTCAAACCCTGGCTGAGTCATACCAAAGACGTATAAAATGGTACTGACAGCAACCTCGCTTGGATCTCAGCATTATAGGTTACTGTTAGAGCTAGTTGACCTGGTGTATGTATAATGTGATTGGGTAGGACATGATGCTGTATGTTTGCAAATGATGCCCCAGTTCTAGACCTTACTACAAACTGCTACACTGCAGACGTTGTAGTTATATGACTAAAACTGTTAAAGCTATGTTAAAAATCCAAATCACATATACACACTTTGCTGATTCTTTTTTTCTAATAAATTCAAATTCTCACAAACAAATGGATGTGGTTTTGAGTTTCATTAACCCTTTAACTTCATAAGATGTAAGGCTTTGTAGGCAGTTGATATACATGGACCAATGTTGCACAGTGCATTGTGCTATAAATAGAACACCTGTTACCAATTTGATTGTATGCACACAGGCCTTCCCGTTAATTGTTATGGCAGAGTAGCATGTTATGTTCCACATTGATTTGTTACCATTTTACATTTTTTGTTACACTGTGTATAAATAGATTTAAGAGTAAAATCTGATCATTAGAGTCGTATAATTAGTTTTCACTGAAGAAATTTTTATGTGCTTTAAAATCTTGAAAATCTTTTTTTTATTTTCTGAAATGAATATAGCTAGTCATATTGGCCAGTTTTGATTTTACATATTCAGTTTGTTACAGATAATGTACCACAAATTAGCACTTACCTAGCAAAGTAGTTTGGAATAAACATAGTGCCCTTTAACAACAATAACACCTGTCATATGTATGCTTCTTCAGTTTAAATTGTTAACTGCAAGTTTTGCTTGCCAGTCAAGGTATATTGACATCAGTGCATATAATGTGCTGTATTATAGGTCAGTTGATTTCTCTTTTTGGACAGTAACTGTTTCACTTGTGTGAGGGTTTTGGTTCAGAACAGTTTCCATTACCTGTATAGTTATATGTACCTACGGTCAAACCCAGTTATCTCAATTATGTCTGGGGTGGCCAAAAATCTTCCACATAACTGGGTCCTGAGATATCCGGGTTAATAAATCTACAGCAGAACAGAAGATTATGCATCAGAATTACCAAAAATTGAGTTTTATTTAAAAAAACAATGGCATGTCTAATGCACAATAAAAATAATAATTTAGTCATGCCTGGTTGGAGAAAAAAGATTGGAGGTCTTCCAAATAAGATTTAGTAAAATGTCAGCTTTTTTACAACAATAATTTACTGCAACAATGTCAGTGGATTAAAGTTGATTTTATTTCCCTGTGAATAGCCTCATTCCATTGGTAGCCTCAGCAAGACAATGATTTTCTTATGTTGCCCAAATCTAGGCCAATTGAAGTAACATATGTATTGGACTATACTTTTTTACTATACTTTTTTTGTTGAAAGTTGTTTTGTTAGAGTTGACTTGTGACTAGCAACAAAATGTAACTGACCATTATTGTGCGTCAAAATCATCTTTTTGTTTTGATTGTGAGGTTCCTATACACCAGTATTTGCTGGATTTTACTAATAAAATTTGCTTCTCTACCTTTAAAGACACGGCTGTCGGTATTCATGTACCTACAAACTGTAAAATGTGTTTAAAGTCTTTGGAGTTAGCTATCTCAGCATCAAATTCTGTATGAAGCCTTTCCATTTATGCAGTTAGAAAACTTATTATATTCAAACAGTTGTAATCCCATAGCACCAGAAGGTTAATTGGCTAATCTCTTTGATGGAATGCAAGACTTTGAAATTCAAGATGAAAACAACACAAATAAAAGCAATCGTTTCCTCCGTTTCAAATTTTATTCATATCAGTCACCATCATTCTATTTGTTTTGAAGAGTATGTAATCATGGTACAGTGATCACCATTTTCATAAAAAAAAATACTGGAAAATGTAGACTTTTTATGCAATACCGTTGGTGCTTTCATTTACTCTTGTTTAAAACAAATTAATAACCAATGGGGGGTTGCTTAGTTTGGAGTTTTGTGTGGTTTTATTTATAGATTATTGTGAGTCACGTGATCTAGCCATGCTGAAGTTCAAGGCTTACGCTTGCACCAAGCATGAAAACACTTTAATTATTACTAAATTTGTTTTAAATATATTATGTAAAATAAATGAGATATTTTTAGCTACATTTAATGATGTTAACCTTATAATTTTCCAAGTTATAGATAAGATCATATTCGCAGTGCTGTGTGGGATGAACAATAATTGTGGTGGTGTGAATGTGATAATGTCAATTTTGAATGCAGCTTACATAAAGGTCAGAAAAGCTTGCATTCATTTTCCTTACTCTTAGGTATTGTTTACTTGATAATTTTATCCACTCTGTGTAAGTGATAAACCATGTATTGAAGAGATTGGTTGAATAGGATTTGTACCGGTAAAATTGTTTCTTGTACTGATTTTTTCCATGCTTGCCAGTATAAGGTACTTGTTAGATACATGATCATATTGACTTGCAATTTTGATCAAAAGCTTTCTTTTCATGTCTAGTTAGTTGGAAATGAAAAATATGCCAGTCCTGCATACAGCATCTAGAAAATGTATAAACATGCAGTAGTAAAAAGAAAATGAAATGGTCATGTCTTGAATTCATGGAAATCATTTTTTGCCAAGAGAACATTCGTCTCGTCAATGAACTTGTGTTAAATATTTCATTAAAAATGTATATTTTCTGTGGAGTCAATCCATGTATGCATCGCAGCTTAACTCTAAGATATTGAACATCATTTGAACTCTGTAATAGTAAAATGGCTGTTGATAGAGGCAGCAGTTAATCCCTGTCACATAACTAGTTAATCTAATTCTGACATCAGAATTCCCCAGTATTCAACTGGTGAAGCCCACATACAGTAAAGGTAGTAATTTTATTGTTTTAAAAAGTTTTGTCATCTTTTTTCATTTTCTTCTATATTTCCCGAGTTTTTGGTTCTTGTCAGAGATATGGTCAATGACAGTTATACATGTATGTCAGTCATTGATATTGTGCATGCCTTATTTTACTTCCTGTACATCTTTTATTTATGACAGGATTCAGTTTGTGAGACATTTCTTTCATGCCACATGTCTGCGACATGATGCCCCAGTGCTAGACATCACTATGAACTGCCACACTGCAGACATCATAGCGATATGACTGAAAAGTTGTTAAAGCTACTTTAAAAATCTAAATTACACACAGATACACACTCCATCTTGAATATATTTGAAAGTTGCAACATTTTTTTGATCATGGTAATATTGTTTTGTACTAAAATGTTATTTTCATGATAAAAAGATTGATAATGAAACTGGACATACATATGTGATGCTTTTGTACAATCTAAAATGAACAAGAAACTGCATAGTTTAAAAATTGAAATAGTGTTTCATTAAAATAAGTGCTACTCATTAGAGGTAGTTTAAGGAAACTATCTAGCATTACAAGTAAATCAACCTGGAACAACAGTTTTCATCAACTTCATATTTTTTTCTAGTGATGCCACATTCAGTGTGAAAATAATTAATTCTTTAAGGAAAGAATTGACAGAAAAGGTAAAATCACACCAGTGGTAAATGTGTACAAAAGAAATGTCTTAAGCAGAGATGTGGAAGATGTCACTTAATTTTGAATGAATAGTTCCTTTGTGAGTGATGGTCACATCATGCATGTTCATTTATGTGGTTAGTGATTTTGTAGACATTTACAGTCAGTAACTAAACTAAACCATTTACAAATGTAAGCATTGCTACCTTAGTCATGGTCATGGGGTGGAGAGAAGAGAAATGGTTTCAGCACGTTCTGCATTACAAATCTGGATCATACTTCTGGATGGCTTGCACTTAAGGAAGGTCAGATTCAAGTTCACAGTAGTCACTAAAAGATTGGTTTTGTTTTGTGAGGGTTTAACACTATCTTTTAGCATATAATAAGCTATATATGGTGGCCAGTGCAAATTTGTAAATAAAGAACCACAGGCTTACAGAAGACATTGGAAGACATTAAAAGGGTTTCTGCACATTAATTTTAATCATGCATCATTACTTTGGATAAAACTTTGCATGTTACTTGCACTTGGAGTAAGGTACAAGCCTCCTGTTTTTGCAATTGCACTGGTTTTAAATAAGGATAGATAAGTATTTTTAAACAATTATATATTAAAATGATTAGTGTGTGTATGTATATGTGTGTGTGTGTGTATATATATATATATATATATATATATATATATATATATATAATGTACTTGGTACTTAAAGTACTAGGCTAAACTGGCCCAATTAGATGCACAGATTTTTGAGAAAAAGAAAAACAAATTAATTTGGGGTGGGTGGGTGTTGAAAGGGTAGGCAATAAAACAACAGGATTGTTCAATTGACTGGAATTGCATATTTTTACCTAGTGGCTACTAGTGTAACATTTTCAGGGATAAAGCACAGAGCAGATAACAAGATGTTACAACTGTCACAGCAAATGTGATTGTATCATTGTTTTTCACAAGATTCCATTATGTATTGAAGTTTTCCTATGTCCCTTGAAAATGTGTGTACCTTAATTTGGGTGGTGGGAGGCATAGAAATTCGTAATCTTTCCAGGCTTACCATAATTGCAGGGGTCCAGTTAGAGATGTGATAGGTGTAGGATAATATGTATCATATAATTTTAACGGGATAATACATGGCTTGTGGAAAGAGCACGAGACCATGTGTTAAAATTATGTTCCGAGTTACATTTTAAACACAACATGCCATATTTTATTTGTTATTCACAAATGCACCTTTGCTGTATATGTAAATCTTCCACCAAATACCTTCAGACAGGCAATTTTAATCAAGAAGACACCCTGTATTCTGCATCATCTCAGCAAAGCATACATTAAATGAGCTTTAACAAGCTTAATTGTGTAAGAATTTAAATTACATGAGGCAGTTGTCATTGTGTACTTTATGATGTAGAATATTTACTAACCAATCTTTGTAACTGTGTTCATGGAATCATCAATGTGACCTGTGTTGTCAGTGAGATGGTCAAATACAGAATTATGTTCCAACATAGATATGTCCTGATTATGTACTGAAACACAAAAATAGAATATTTTATTGTGTGAACTTGTATAATAAATGATTTTCATATGCTAAGAACTAAAATAACCTGAAATGAATTAAGTAATAATAAGCAAACAATATTTTGGCACTTTTATTAGGAACCATGATTATCCAGTGATATAAAGAGGGGCATCAGTATAATAAGGGGATTTATAGTGAGGGAACATTGTACAAGAATATAAACTGCTCATGTCATTGGCTTTTAAATGGTAATAAAAGAAATGAAGTCAGTGGGTAGGAATGCTGTCTTATAAGTGTCTTTGCAATGTATGTAAATACATTACAAGTGTGAAAATGGAAATTGTACCATGATGAAAGAGCGGTATAAAAAATTCATACTGTATTTTATTTTTACATGCAGGCCATTTATGAAATCAAGTTGAATAACAGCAGGTCGTCACAATGATCAAGAAGGGACTTTCAAAGAGGGAACAGGAGGAGTTGCGTCGCAAGGTATATATGCTATCACCATTGTCAAATTTATTATTGTGATGTCATTAGGGGTTGTTCATAATGGACATCTGCAGATAATATCCATTTACCTAAACCACCCCGACCCCATGTCAGCATGTGGCTTACCTATCTTCTCTCCCCCCCCCCCCGGCTACAGATGTCCTCATCTAGCAAGACTGATATGTGGATCATCATTGAATCAACACCAGGCATTAGGAGCCAGACCTATTTATTAATGCCAGCCCATTCATATATATTCTGCGGCATGAATCATACAAATTGAAATTAACAAATAATTTATTCTTAGGGATGAACAATAAAGGACATCCACAAAACATACTAGAATACACACAGTAGGCCCAAAGCAGCTGTTTAACACAGAATATTGTAACAATAATTACTAGCTTGCAAAAGTCTGCAAGGTCCTTTACACCTCTTCCCACTTTTGCAGTTGTCCGCATTTGAACCAAACACACACACTATCTTAGTGGACGTCCTTTTTGGATAATCTCTTATAGACATCCACAAACATGTATGAATTAATCTATGTCCTGTAGGACAAAAATTTATGACAGCTTCCTACTATTTCTCAGCAGAATGTTG
The DNA here is from genome assembly GCA_016746295.1 of Potamilus streckersoni. NCBI lineage: Eukaryota > Metazoa > Mollusca > Bivalvia > Unionida > Unionidae > Potamilus > Potamilus streckersoni. Next base: position 824,628 of record JAEAOA010000606.1, on the reverse strand, counting down.
TCCTTACCCACAACTACACTTCAGGATGAGTGAATGAGTGGATTTATAAATCCCTGCTCACTTTAAACCACAAGCAAAGGCTGGAAAATTCTTAAATTGGTATACTTTCCCAGACTGTTTAGATTTACTGACATTGTTTTTCTGATAATTTTCAAGTTGTTACAGGTTGCCAGACAATGAATTTTGCTGTGCATTCTAATAGCTCATGTCTCCAGGGAGACAGAACAGTCCAGGTGTTTAGAACCTCCCACCAATACTACCAAAGTAAAGTGCACATAGACATGGGGTGACAATTTCAGTATTGATCCAAAAAGGAAATCATTTTATATCATGTTTTAACCAAATTACATATTGTTAGAATGAACCCTGTAACATTTTTATCTGAACTGATATTTGAAAATGAAAGACTTGTGTTTGCATCATCTCAGATGTGATTTTTTTTTACACTTGCAGCAAGATGAGGCTGAGGCGGCGCAGGTGTTTGAAGAATTTGTGGCCTCGTTCCAGGATACAGGGAAACACAGCAAAACCTGGGTGAAAGGAGGCACTGTCAGTGTCACAGCAAAAGGTCGAATAGGTGAGAAATACTTAAATTCCCATCAGCGTCATCCAATTTTCATAAAATAGGGGGAGCTATTTGCATCTGATCTAGATTTTGTTTTTCATTTTGTTATCCGGTCGTATTAAAATGTCTTCCAAATAAAAAAGCATCGAAGGTAGAGGACAACCAACCTCCTAAAAAGCTGAAACATTGGTTGCAAAAGTATAAAAGAGATTACTCAGATACTTGGTCATGCTTAGAAGAAATTAAAAATTGTGACCATTATATTTATTGCACATTATGTTGTGTTGATTTGAACATTTCCCACAGTGGGTAAGATGACTCACCGCCACATGAATTCCAAAAAACATACAGAATATGTTGCAATGAAATCAAGTAGTAAGTCACTGACCTCTACGGGAGAATTCACGGTCATTAAGGCCAAAGTATATTTTACAAACATTTTGGTTGAGTATAATGTTGCAATTGCTGCATGCTTCTAAACTATTCAAGTGCATGTTTCCCAAATTGTCAGTAGCAAATAGTTATCAGTGTGGCAGAACAAAAACTACTGCTATTGTGTTACAGTAGTGCAAGTTAATACAGGAAGGCATTGTTAACAATATTTCACCGCAGCCTTTCAGTATAGCAACTGATGGTAGCAATGATTCAGAGAAGCTGTACCCAGTTGTTGTTAGATAATTTGATAACACAAATCTGATTGTAACTGAAGCACTTTTGTCAGTTACAGCAAATGATGGAGCCTCTACTGGGAAAAATATTTTCACATTATTGGATGATGATTTGAAAAAGAGAAACATAAGTTGGAATAACCGTGTTTCCTTTGAATCAGATATTGCTTCAGCGGTAACAGGTTGCAATAAAGGTGTATTTGGACATATAACTGTGGTGAATCCCTCAGTGTATCTGAGTGGATGTTGATGCCATGTGATACATTTAGCAGCTAAAAAGAGGGCTGATATGCTGCTGGAACTGAAAGATCTTCTGACTCTTTGTGGGGAAAGAGCCGAGACAAAGATTGAAGCATTGTGTAGCAAGATGGTTGTCTCTTGGTGAAGCTATAAAGAAACAGTTGGGACAGTGGGAACACATACAAATATATTTTGGTAAAGAAACCAAGAAACAAGAGGTTAAAGGCATAAAAGCTAAAGCCAAAAGTAGGATGCCTCAAAATTTGTCTAGTTCCAAGGATAAAGTTTGACATGTTTCTAGTAATAAAGAAGGAAATAGCGACAGTGCAGGTACATGCAGTAAAGCTTTTGAGCTGTGATAAATCTAAAAATCATGCCCTCAATTCTCAAAATAAAACCCAAGATAGGTTCCTTAGAGAAAGCTTTATCACAGAAATTGGATAAATTGGCTCTGTCAGATATCAGACACCATTGGTTAGAAATGACTGGAAAGACATTAAAAGATGTCAGTTACAGAGAGGAAAAGGCTATGAGTGTGTGTAAGGCTTTGCAGTCCCGAAGAGTGAAGATTTAATACTTATTTCTAGACCACTTAATTCCAACTTAATCATGCAGTAGGAGGAGCCAATGATCCTCAAACTTAGAGAAAACTTGGTTGAATTATTAAAGTAGTTGCTTATCAGATTTGTAAAGGCTACAGAAATTTTACAAGCCAAGGATCTTACTGATATGTATTATCATGACTGTAAGAAACAAAAATCAGATGATACACTTACAGCAGGTTCAGAAACAAGAAAATACTTGGCTGAAAGGTGGCTTTATGAAATCTATAAAGATGTAAGGGACTGTTACACAATGGTTTGTGTTTATATTGTTAAGAGGTTTCCCTTGAATAATGAACCTGTGAAATACAGTGCATATGCCTGCTTGTGAAAAAGGATGATGAGTAATTTTAGCAGAGTGAAGTATTTCCCATTAAGATTTATGTGTTTGGAACTCGAACAAATCAACTGGCGAGACTACATGGAAGCAGAGTTTTTGAATGACCAAGTAAATGAATTGAATCTTTAGATCTTAATTACTAAATGAGTTGACATGCAATGGGATCTTATTAGTAATCTCTAGGATGCTAATGGCCAGTTGAAATACAAATTGTTGTCCAACATCATGAAGAATGTACTTATTGTTCCTCATTTAAATGCAGGTTGTGAGAGGGTGTTCTCATTTGTTGCAAAAATACCACTCAAAATCCAGATCATCTGTCAGTTGATAGCTTGGAAGCAATACTACCGGTAGCTTAGCTGCCAACCCTCATGATTTTGGTATGAATTTCACGTTGCATGCAAAAAAAATCACAAATTTCCCAATTCTCAATTATTTTAAATCTTTAATAAAATAACAAATTTTCTGTTAAGTGCTAGTCATGATATCGGCAGTTGCCGAAACAGTCTGGTATTGCTGGTCAGGATATTAGTAGAACTATAGTCAATTGATACAGTTAGTCCAGTAGCAAGCATTTTAGTGTATTTTATTTTATATGTAATAATATGTAATTTTACAAATGCTTTTGAGATAAGCTGGAGCCTAACCGGAATTCTGCTCTACGCATGCATCAGCAACACTAATTTGAATTACTGTTCAGCATCAATATTGAAGATGTCTTCACCACCAAGGAAATTGGCCGTGCATTCAACCATCAAACACCAACATGTAGGTTGCGAGATTTGTGTAGTCACATGACTAGAAATGCAAATAGCCAGATTCAGGTCATATTTCAGCAACAATATACTTGTGACTCATTTTGAAAATCTTATTATCACTACTTCTGAATAAATGGCTGTACCTGCATGGGTTTTTGCTAAAATATGTACTTTGTACTAAATGAAAAATGGCAATTATCTGACCTCCAAGAAGTCAATTAATCTTATGACCTAAACATTGCTATAGATGCTTGAAGTTTTCATCAAGTATCTTGTTGGTCCTAAGTGAAAATTATGCCAGTCCGACAATCATATAATGGCAGTTATGAAAATCTTTTTTTTTGCAGCTGCTCTCAAATTGATGGCCACAGTGACCAAGTTATTTTGCTTAAAGAATTCTAACAATATCTAGCTGGTCCTAAATGAAAAATTGCTGATCTGAAATCCAGTATGGCATTTAGGTGGCAGTGTTCAAAATCTTGTAATAGCTACTTCTTCTGAATGGATAGTCTTAGTGACATGGAGTTTGCACTAAAAATGTTGTATGATACTTGGTTCTAAGTGAAGATGTTACCAATCAAATAGGTATATTTTGTCCATATTAACTCCAGGATAACAAAATAGTTTTCTCTCCAACTTTGGCCTTTTGGAGTTGCTGTGCATTTAAAGAGAAGAAATGACTAAACATGGCTTCCTAAAAATTCTTTTTGACCAGTAGAATGGTAGGCCACCACTGTTTCCAGAGGACTCTCGTTTTTTTTGTCAAGGTCAGTTTTTGTTGTCCAATTTTGTTTGAAGGGTCATAAAATTTTGTTGCTTCTGTATAAGAACAACAACCTTTCACCAAAATATCATGTATACTCACATATAAGTCATGTCCAATTTCAAACAACACAGACCCTGTTCAGCTTTCTCATAATGTGCTAGTAGATCAGGGTCTGTTCATTTGATTTGCTGATTAGCTGATTACTCATAACAAACTGTATTTACCCGCCTATGTGAGTACATTATGCGATTGCAGATCTGGATCTGTTCAGTTTGCAGTTATCTTGTTATAAAGAAGTATATATGGATGGTTATAGTTTGTTCCTGTATACTGCTCACTTATTTATCAAACAGCTCAGTGGATGGGTATGTCTTGATTAGTCCCATGCACACCTAGTGTGAACTAGTTCATTGTGCACTATATCTTGTGCTTCATTGATTTTGTCCATGTTCTTTGAGTCATTGTGCTAATGAGTTCTTATATTGCTTCATATAAGTTGTATAGCTTTGTACGATATAAATACATCTTTATTTCCTGCCATTTTGTAAAATAGTCATCACTGGCTTGACATTTGTAATAAAAAATTGTTGCCACATCTTTTCAGAGGAAAAAGCAGACAAGGGAAAGCTGTACAAACCAACCTCAAAATTGGCAGAGCTGGCTGCAACATTTCAGAGCGTCAAAGAATTGAAGAAAAGTGATGAACCTTCAGAGAAACCTGTACGTGATTATCATAACAATCGCAAACATGAACGTGAGCATGAGCCACAGGAGGACTACAGATCAAGGGTGCTCTAACTGACATGATTCTTTTTCATGGTCTATTCTGTCTGTTATAAATATGATTGCATAATTGGAAAATTTTGGTTTCTAAAATTTTCAATTTTACTGTTTTTAAAAATTTACTTTTGATTTTGGTTAAATTTTGCAAGTAATATTTGTTTTATTTTTGGTAAATCTGACTGAAAAAAACCAAACAAAAAAACTCAGCACCCATGTATCCTCTGTTATTAATCTATAATTCAGCAATGTTTTGTGTAGGTTTTGCACAAAACTTGAGAATAAATTACCAGTCTTTATGAATGACACACAAACATCAGTTGCTAGGTTTATACAACCTAGGTCATAGCAGACAAAAAGGTTGTTTTGAAATCAAGATTTTTGTTCAAGTTATGTTGGAGTAGCAGAAACATTTTCTGGTTCAAAGATAATTTAAAAATGCAAGAATTGCTCTTTAAAAAAATCAACAGCCATATTTAGTGCCAGAATGCTTAATTTCAGCTTTTGGTTAATCATGCCTCAGTATTTATGGAGATGCCAACATTTTCATGCAGATTCATGCTTTATTTTGTATGTATGTATAAAATTAATTATTCTGTATGCAGATGCTTGATACAATTTACTGCTATATTTTTGTGAGTATATCAATTTATTGCTTTTCATAATTCATGAAGAAAAAAAACTGTACATACTTGATGTACCTTAAAACTTGACTCTTGTTCCCATGACAACTTCATTAATTCCCTAAAGGTAAAGTTGATTTGATTGTACAAATTCAGTTCATGAATAAGGCAGTATGAAAGCTCAAAAGTTGAAATTTGTTCCATTTCTGTCTTGCAGTATAAATTCGTTGAAATAACTACCCTCTGACCTCTAAATATTTTTTGGAGTAACAGTGCTTTCATATTTTTGCAAATAAAATGACATTTTTGTCCAACTTTAATCATGGATTTTGGAAAGGGATACATATGTTTCCTAAGAAGGAACATTGATGGTTGGGTTTTAAATTCCTGACTTGGAGCACACACAAGTCTAAAAAATTGGTACTCAACAAAAATGGTCTACTCAGAGTATTTTCTAACATATTTTTGATTTAATAGGATCAGAATAAGAAGAAAAGAGATGACAGCAAGAAGAAAAGCAATCTAGAATTGTTCAAGGAGGAGTTGAAACAGTATGTATTACAAGTCACAAAAAGCAATGAAGTTTCTTTTTGTTTTTTGGTTTTCTTGGGGTGGGTGGGTGGGGTGTCAAAGGTCATAGATCAGAAAGCTTATGGCATGGCAGGTTTGAACCCCCGGCCAAGCCATACATAAGACTTCTAAAGATGGTACAAACAGTTGCCTCACTTGGCACTCAGCATTAATACATTAGTGTTAGGACTAGTCTGCCTGGCATCAGGATAATATGACCTGGTGGGGGAGATCATGCTACAGGTCTGTGGCATGATGCCACAGTGCTTGGCCTCACTATAAACTGCCACACTGCAGACATAATGATTTGACTGAATAATTGTTACAGCTGCATTAAAAATCCAAATCACACACTCAAGTTGGTCCTAAATGAAAATGATGCTGATTGGACATCCAGTATGGCCACCAAGGCAGCCATTTTGAAAAATGTGTGACTAGTCTAAACGGACATGGGGTTTTCTATAAAAGACATTTGATTGGTTATAAATGAAAATGATGCTGATCTGACTTAAATATGGTAGCCATCTTGACAATATTTGTTGCAGAAGCCACTCTTCATTAGAAAGCAATATTGATATGAGATTTTTGCTAGAAATTTTGTTTGTCCTGAATGAAATGATGCATGTATGACATCAAACTTGGCTACCATGATGGGGACATTTTGAAAATCTCCAGAATTGATGATATATGGATGTCAGTTTTTCACTAAAAGACTTCAAATTATATCTACAGATGGTGCCAAGCCTGAAAAAATTTGACTGCTTCAGTAGCCATGCTGCAGATATTGCTATTGCAGCTTCTCTTAAATGGATTGTATATTGGCATGGGTTGTTTTACCAAGTCTTGTATTGATGTCTAGAGTGGCATAAATGAAAATGGTTGATTGTTTAGTCATTATAGCTGCTACAACAGCTAATTTGAAAATTTTGTCACTCAAGAATGTCCTAGATGGTTTCAGTACTTAAGTAGCTAAAGCGAAGAAATTGTCTTGAATTGATTTAGTTTCTTTTTGTAAAGTAGAGCTTCACTCCTTTCTATAGCAAACATGGGCTTGCATCCGAATTACAGTATTAATCTTTGCTGGTTACTTCATCATCCATGGAGCTGCTTTAGCTCACTTGATTATCAGATTTGTATAACAAGATTTACAGGTTTGAAATTCCTGGTTTGCTGTTTTGGTGTGTCCTTGGAAAAAGGCACTTAGCAACCAGTTGCTTGGTATGATAAAACTAATAATGCGCTCACAGTGCCATTCAAATTCAACCAACCACCACAATTCTATATCCCCAGTGTCAAGCAGTTATAAAATCTCCACTAGAATTCAGGAAGAGGAATCATCTAGAAAAGCAAGAACTTTATCAATGTCTGAATACATAAGACTTTCTGACCGTATTTGACAGACTGATTTTTAGAGGTGTGTACTTGAAAGAATCAGGTTATTTGCTTTGTATTCCTTTGTTTAAGCAGAACTTTGGGAATTTCTCAATTATGGTAGAAAATAACAGATTTGATCAAAAATGCTTGAAGAAATGAATTCATTTGTATTTAATGTTGTTTATGATGCTGATCTTTGTGAATAACCTCCTGATGTGGGTTATTAGGTCATACTGGTCCATCCACCCTCACTTGCATATATTTTATCATTTCATTTATTTATTAAATACGTTAACCCATCATAATACCTTAGGAGAACTACTACCTCACAATTTCATTCCTCCCAGATACTACTATTTAGCTTAAGGGAGTTAAAAGTTGTATGTGGTGTTTGGGGCAGAGTGATCTCCCCTTAGGTATAAGAGTTGGCAGCAAAGTCTAAGAGCCTTTTAGTTACTACTTCCACTCATGCCAAGAATGCTCTTGTCATGCTTTACAAAAGCCAGAATCTGTGCGAACAATATACCATTCAAATTGTGGACAAAGTTGTGCCTTTATAATTTGCAAACAATTTGTCATTGTTTCATTGTTACACATTTAGGTACTTGCAGGGGGAACCTAAGTGAATTCTCATTCAGATTGGGGTCTAATTATTTTGTACACAAGTCTCTAGTGATTATAAAAGCTCTTGTGTATGTGTAATTCCATTATGAATGGGTACATATTGGTGAGTTTCTATTCCAAAGTAGTTGTATTGTTCTGATACCAACTTCATTGTTTTTACAGGTGGTTGGTGAGTCTTCTTCCCTTCAGGTAATTGCCTCATAATGGATGCTTTCTTATGAGTATCTATAACTGTGCCCCAGTTCCCTTTTATGTGAAGGTTTTTGTGTTTATGTAGACACTTGTGTACATTTCTATATTCCTTCCACTCTAGTGACATGTAATAGTAAACTTTCTTTACAATGTTTACTCTGATGCATCTTGCTCATGCATATTGCTTTAGGCAACACTTGAATGATGTTTATCTGCATATTATATTTAATGAGCACCTGGTCATTCACACAGGTTGCCTATGGACTAAACAAGGAATTCTATGCTTCAGTGATTTTACCTGTACATTTCATCCTTGACCTTCCAGCTATTTGTCTTGTAATTGAGATGTGATCACTTTTTTTTAGATAACCATCTTTCAGTATAGTTCTGTGCCCAAGCTGTATTTAAACAGCACACCTGCAGGCCCACAAGTTTATACATCTCCTTACAGGAGGTATTTTGCCTGTACACTTCATGGCATTGTTAGACAGTTATTAATTTCTGGGTCAACTTTTTAAGATTTAGCTCTGCACAACATTGCATTCTAAAACACAGATAAGGGTCCACAGTTTTATATGTTTTGATCTATTTGTCTTATAGATTCTATGGGCAGTGCATAAAAATTCAAAGTTCAGGACAAAGACATCACCACCAGTCTGCATTGCTGATCTTTCCACAGTGAGAGATATTCTGGTGGACAAGGGAGATAAATCAACCCTTAGCTTTCAGCCATGAAGTGCCAGATATTGTCATACTCTGAAACAGCTCTGGCACTGAAGACATACCACAGGTCTCAGCATTATTGGCAACTCCATCTACCTTGCCTTCTTGGGGTTTCAACTTCCTTCCTATTGCAGAACAGCACGGGACTGAGCTAAACAGACAGGCATGTTCCTGCTCACTCTGCAGACATAGACATATTATGTGGATCAATCGTCCCATAACCTGTCACAAACTGATGATCCTAACAATATCCTCCCGGCACAGATGGCCTTTATTTTCATTGTAACCAGCCTAGGCCATATACTAAGGATCACAAAAGGCCATAACATCAAAACCAACTTTTGCAGACATGTTCAGGGACCACTCTAACCCACATACCACCTTGAGACACTCATTTGGTACAATGCCAAGAATAGTCCCTCATGCTTCAACAGATGTTGCATCAAGTTTATGCCATGAGAAGAGACTTTTTACTCAGTGACTCTCAAAGTTGCAGTTCCTAATTCAGGGCAATCAAGTTTAGTGAGTGGCAGACTTTGTAACTTTTCAGCAGCGTAGTCTCAAGCCTAACCTCATGCAACCAGATGTTTGTTCGCAGGTGATGTCATCACTTCTAGACTGTCTGATGTCATGGAAAGATTCAGCATTCTGAACCTCCAATGAGAATATTTTCTGCCCTTGACCTCTTAGTTTTGGCCTTCATCAGCAACCTGGACCAGAGCTCCATCATCACTTGATCTTGTGATGAAATAGAAGAGTCTAACTTCATTTACTTCTGCAAATAGGGACAGTTACAGACATTCTGACTTGCCTTCATCATCAGTTCCTCATCAGTTCTACATTGGCCACACAGCAGTATTTTTCTTGGAAACTCCAGCAGTCTGCTGCAATATCACCACTTTGGGGATGACAAAGTCACTCCATGCATATGGATCAGATAGCCTTTTGTGACATTCTGCAGTTTGTGTGCTATGTTGTTGCCATAGCTTCAATCTTGGACTTTGTCTCTATGGCTATCTTCCAATATACAGAATATGCACGTTTGGAACATATTAAACATTAAGACCCTCTACTATGAAGCATACAAAGGCAAATGGCACATTTTCCCTCAGCAGCGTGCCAAAGAACTTATTCTGTCTCTTCAGGCATCAATAACACAGATTGCTAATTTTCTCCTCTGGCTCTTCAAAGAGAGAAAGTTAGCATATAGTGTGGAAAAAGGTTACTGCTCCACATTTGTGAACACATTTCATCATCATGGAAAAAGATCTCAATAATTTATCCAACCTACTTGCCAGATTGGGCTATACATGGCTGAAACATTAACCATATGCCCAAGTGGAATCTATCTTGGGTATTAACCTGACTGAACAAGACACCTTTTGAACCAATTTTAAGGGCATCTTTGAGGCAACTTTCCTACAAGAACTGCTTTTTAATGGTGTTAGCGACTGCAGGCAGAATTAACAAAATACAGTCAATGTCAACAGACCAAGTTGCATGCAGTTCTGACAAGATGGTTCAGTCTTATTCATGATGGCATCCTCTTTTATCGCTTTCCTTCCATGGTTAACCAGACTGTAGCCATGAAACCTGTCTTGTCTGGACACATCAGCAGAAGGCCACCTACAAGACCCATTTTGGGCTTTGAAGTGTTTCCTTAATAAAACAGAGGTATTGCATCACAGGAGATCACACCTCTTTCTACCTCAAGACAAGACAGGACAATTTTTCCTGCTAAAATATGTTTCTTTGAGAATACATAACCAGTCATAATAAACATACATCCTCCCAGCTTCCCTGCAATTAATCCGTAGAGAGTTCCTTCAACTTCAGTAGTAATTGAGTTTCTTGCACCTAAAGGGATATTACTCTGCCAGACTGCATCAGGTCAACAACATTTAGCTACCTTTAGCTAAAAGTTTTATCTGAGTGGACTGAATTTGCAGGGTATTCTCCTGAGGTATTGTGATTGGGTAAGTATTTGGGAAAATAAATTACTATGAAAAATTGGTGTCACAGGTTATTGACCTGTTAACTGCCATCCATCCATTATTAGAACAGACTTTGTTGTTGCTACTCCTAAACTACTTGGAGAATTGCCATGAAACGTTACATACACATTTAACCCAAGGTCTTGTTGGTCCTAAAAGAAAATGGTTCTGATCATACAAACAGTATGGTTGCCACAGATGCTAATTTGAACATCTTGTCACTCAAGTAGGTCAGAAATGATTCCAACACTCTACAGTTAATAAGAGGAAATGGTTATATCTTTAAGTGTTGCTTTTTAAAAAAAATTGTGAATACAGAGCATTGGTGTGTACTGTGGCAAATTATGTGAGATAAAGATCTTCACTAATAAGGCCATTAGTACACAGTACATATTGATTGTTGTTAACTGCACCATTTAATCATTGCACATAGCAGTCAAGGTAGGTAAATACGAGTTACCATGGTGGTAACAGATAACATTGTTAACGTGATCACTATTTTGAAATTATATTGGGGACAAAGGAAGAATTTTATAAAATAGAATAAATATTATTTGGCAATTTATTTTTTAATTTGTGTAGTTGATACATAAGTAGATTTGTGTGGATCTTGCCTTCATGTGTATTATCATTGATTTAGAGAATCAAAGTACCTCAAAAAGAGATAGTCTTAACCACTTAAGCTGACATCACTTATGTCAACAAGCAGCCTATCTCAACAAAAAACAAATTCCCGGTCCCTTGGTCTACTATTTCCAAAATTGTCATGCTTATGTTGATGTTGAGAAAAAAAATAAACATATATGTTAACAGGATCCCTTGTTCCCAGCTTGAACAAATCCTTTGTTTTATCATTTGTCGACAAGCTGCCAGTTCCAACCCATTCTTTGTTCAACAATTAGTTGATCTTGCAGCCAGGCTTCAATTTTACCACCTTATGTTGGCAAGAGGCCAGTTCCGACATGTACTTTATTCAACAATTAGTTTTAAAAAAAGCCAAAAAAAACCTTGCTTTTGTTTGGTCCTATAAAGTTGACCTCTCACGGCGACTTAAATAAAAGCATTGAACTCATCTGATTCTTGCATTTTCCAAAGTGATAGGTGATTAAAACAGATTTGTTGTGCTGTGAAAGTTAACTTTTTAACTTTATATTTATTTACAATCGCTACCAACGTCAGTGTAAATGCAGATTTACATTGAAATTTAAACTAAATATCTGGCTGTTGAGGGTAGGGAATCTTGCAAAGATGTCTGAAAATTTTTAAATGTATTGCGCTAACATTGTTATAATATTGTATCAGAAGTTGCAGCAAAACTATTTTTTCTGTCTTTTTTATTAAAAAAATTTTAAATTGCTGTTGTGTGGTCGACTGTAGTCATTTTACATTTCCTCCCTCAGAGGTAGTTGATTCTAGCTAGTCAGTTGCATGGCTAGTTTCATTATAATACAGCATACAAGTATCGAGGCCAGATATTGGCATAAGGGATTATGACATAACAATTAACTGTTAATGTGGTTTGTCATTATGAAATAAGGACTTGTTTATGTAACAATTGATTACAATGCATTTTTATATCCATGTTTGCGGCTTCCTGTCATGATGCCTTTGAATTTCTCCACACAAGACTGTATATACAAATTTTTTAGTCAAAAATGTTGTAGCCAAAAATATGGCCAGAAGGTATATTTTGTCACCAATTTGTAAAACATAATTGCAATTTGCAACCTTGGCAAAGCCCAGCACAATCACCTTTATTGATTTCATTTCCGGTTGTTGCCGTAAAAATATTGCCTGCGAACTTGAAATCAAGAGACTTGGACAAAATGCTGTTTGCAAATTTAGACAAGTGTTCTGTAGTTTAACGGAAAAATGATGAAGATTTCAATGAGATTCAGAACTGTGCTAAAGTTGCTATAACTGATAGTTCAGATGCGACCATAGCCAAGTGTAAGAAAGTACGTGATTTCTGGTTTAGTTAGGACTGCAACTTTTGTTTGTGGTACTGCAACTTTTACTGGTGGGACTCCTATTTTTACCAAATTAGCAGTCCTGGAATCCTAGTTTTAAAATCCTAGTGAGACCTCTGTGAATCGTACGAATCACTTTATTTTAATACCTCATTAGCATGTGTCAGTGTATACAATATTATGCCTTCATTAATCATACCAGCCGCATATCTCTTGTTTGCTTTTATGTACTTTTCACGATGACTCTAACTAAATGCAAGTACTATTTCAATCAACTTGTTGCCAGGTTTTCATTTCCCATGAATAACCCCATCCCTTTGGTAGCCTCAATAAGCTGGGAACAGACTGACCAAAATCTAGGCCAATTTTAGTACAAGTACATATACTTGAAGCATGTAAATAACTGTGATAATGCTGACACTGAATATCGTAATGCTTTTCATATCAGGATGTGACCGATGCATTATTTTATTGTGGATTTTATAACACAAAGGTAACCAAAATGTAATTTGTCAATATACAAGTGTCTTTCACACTGGTTTTGTCTTCCTGTACAGTGGCAGAGTGGTCTAAAGCGCTCATGCTTATGGATCACTGCCATCTCACCTCCGAGTTTAACCACATGAGTCTGCAGTTTTATTAATAAAGCACGACAAAATTTTGACATGAAATCACGTTATACCATTAAGGTGATTTCATGTTGTCAGAAATTTTGTCGTGCTTTATTGATAAAACAACATGAAATCACCTTAACGGTATAATATCGTTATGGTGATTTCATGTCAGAAATTTTGTCGTGCTTTATTGATAAAACTGCAAACTCCTGTGGTTTAACTTGTATCTTTTCTCCAACCACCACCACCACCCCTGAAAAAAAAAAAAACACTTATCTCGACATCCACTTATGTCAACAATTTTTCCTTGGGCCCAAGCATGTCGACATAACCGGGTAGCACTGTATTGTAAGATGTTTGTCAAATAAAATTGGAGATAATTTTTGGTGCACTTTTATTGCCAGCTGTACAAATTATCACATTATTACCTATAAACGTACCAGCTTTAATGATAACAAAGTATTCTGTAGTAGAAAGTATACTTTTTATTGATTGATGTTTGAATAACTAAGTACATTATAGTATGATCTAAGCTCAGTGAAAGCACAAACATGAGTTAATTGATGTATTGGATGCTCAGCAGGATAGTAAATTTTGTTTCCTTTTGGTAATTGAGATTTATCCCTTGATTTGTGTGTAACAAGTTATTAAATTACCCTAGTTGTGTTATTATGCCAAGAACACGTGCTGATGGTGATTTTTCCAAAAGTTTTATGTTAGACTTTGGCCAATATTTTCCTAGAAATAGGTTGCATGTGGAGAACATTGTTTTAGCGGTATGAGCTAAATTGTTTAGTGGTAAGAGCTATAATTGTACCTTTTTCACGATTGTGCAGTGTTTCTCATTGGAAAAGGAGCCAGTTATCAGTTCTGAAAGACTGAAATATATCCCAACATATCAAATTTTTCATTTCAGGATTCAGGAGGAACGTGAGCAAAGATACAAAATGAAAAAAATTTTCCGTGATCAGCCAGTCTCTGAGGTGGAACCTGAAGACGATAAATTTCCAACCTTTGACCCACTAGATTTGGATGTAGGAAGAGGTATATAACTTTGCTGAAGGATCAGATATATAAATACAATTATTCTATATAAGTATGTCAGTTACTTTTTATCATAGACTCTGAGCAGTGAGATGGATAAAAATTGACTTATTGTCTTATTACTAGTGACATAATTGTTAGAAACCTCAGAAAAAGGACTTGGACACCGTTGTGGAGCAGATATTGGTTTCATTCAGCCATTATATGCCCTTTTTTTTGCAAGAGTGTTTCATGATCAGATTTGCTGTTGAAGTATGTATATATAAATGCAAGGATGCATGCAAATTTAGGATATTTGGGAGTTTTGCTAATCTTTTATTTTATGTTTTGCCAAGGAGTAGCTTATTCATGAAGCTAAAGTTAAAGAAAATTGAAAACCAAAGAAATGGCATTAAGCAGCCACTTGTCTTCAGAGGCTACTTAACCTTTACAATATACTGCCTGCATTTTTTTTAACTAGTATGTCTTGTGTCACATTGAGTGCTTTTTTAGCACATCAAAAAGCAAGTGTATTTTTATCATGCCAGTAGCTGTCATTGTAATATTAGTTGACAGTGTACATTTTGTGGTATTGGCTGTAGAACAACACATCCACATCATGAAAGTCGTAGTTGCAGTAGAACACATGTCAATGGTAGTTGTAATGGTACACATGCCATTGGTAGTACACAGCTTTATCATGCAAGTAGTAGTGGCTGTAGAATGCAATGATTTCCATGCCTCCTCACACCTGGCACTTAGCATTAACAGGTTAGTGCTAGGACTGGTTGACCTGGTGTCAGGATAATGTGACTGGGTGGGACATCATGCCACATGTCTGTGGCATGATGCCTCAGTGCTAGACATCACTATAAACTGCCGCACTGCAAACATCTTATTGATATGAAAAAATCCAAATCACAAATAGCATGGTCAGTCTTGATTTCCATACAGAGGAACAAATATGCATTAGCCAAGATCTGACAAATTTTTGCATGACCCTATACCCAAGCTTCATGTATGTTCCTTTGGTTTGACTTCTAAATAGCAGTAGTCCAATCCTGTGTGAACTCCCATTTGGTCTTGACATCAGTCCAGTCATCTAGATGACCATATGATGCTTCCAGATAAAATGAAATATTCCTGCATCATCGGCAAGATAATCTATGGTGTATAACAGGAATTCCTCAAGAGAGGCCCTAGCTAGAGAATTGCCATTTGTACAATGACAGTTTTGTGACATTTGGAATCGAGATGAAAAATTACTCAATATCATTCTTTGGAAATTAAGACATTTCAGCTATTGGAGAGAGGATCATCATTGTCAGTCAACTCTATGGTAGTGTCCATCCTACTCAAATGGGGGTGGAATGTGGTGGTGCAGTTGAAATTACATTTCATGTCTGTTCTGTTCCTACAGTGGTGTCTAGATCAGACATTCCAAGTAGAATCAGTGTCTTAACTTAAATGGAAAATGGTGCTTGTCTAACATGCAATATGGCAACCATCATGAAAATTTTGTTATTGCTACTTTCAGATTGGAAAGTCTATCACTATAGGGTTTTCACTGGACATTTCTTTTATGGTGAATGAAAATGGTGCCAATATGATTTCAGATATAGTTGCCACACTGAACCTTTTGAAAATCTTGTCACTAATTTTCCTGAATGGATGGTGATATCAGCTTGGAGATTTTGATGGTGCTTAGTTTGTACAAAATTAAATTTGTGCCAGGGTTAGAGTCAGTATGGCTGCCACATACTTGTGTACCCATCCATTCATAATTACCTAGGTAATACAGTTAGCTATTGGGTACCCAAATGGCCGAAGTAAAACTTGAAAAAAAAAGGTTTCAAAGTTTAGATAAAAGAACGAGAAACAGAATAATGAGTACCGTTCAAGGCTTCTGTCATGTGACATTGATCCATCGTAGACCTCTGTATACTGATCATGAATTTTAAGTGTGTCCAACCATTTGACTATATACATTGAAACAGTTTCCTTATTTTTTAACTGTGCATGACAGGTTTCCAAGAAAACAGATGGGTTTCTTGAATTTGAAACCTTGTGTCTCAGATTCATTTTTGTTTGATGCACACTTAATTAGCAGACCAGTTTATATTGAAAAAATACATGTTACCATATAGTAAGTGAAACAGGTTATTGATGTAATTCGTGGATGTTGTATGACTGAAAATGTTACAGAAGAGAGATTTTGTTAAACTGAAGAACATGTTGGACCAGGAAGAGGACAAATTAATAGCAGTTTACAAATTTAGAAAGTGGAATTCAACAGCGATGTAATACAGCATTCAGAATATGTTGCCTTGACTTCAGGACTTTTCAGTGACAGTTAAATATGATTTAGACTAGTTAAACTGACTGTCTTGTATAAATAATTTGTCTATATTTTTGTACTAATCTATAGGAATTTAGCTGATTTGTGATAAGAATTTTAAACTGCAGATGATCCAGGTAATAGTGGATATAAACATAGTTTTCTGTAATATATATATATATATATATATATATATATATATATATATATATATATATATATATATATATATATATATATATATATATATATATATGCTCAGACTACTTTTTCCACTCAAAATAGCAATTATTGTGCTTATACCTCTTGGTGATGGGTTGGGGTTGACATGTATGAACTTATAACAAAGCAGTTCAAGTTTACATTTAATATAATTTCCCTTTGATCAGGTACCTGGGTTACCATCATTATGATTGATGGTTACCAAGGTCACTTTCTAAAATTTTTACATCTATGCTACTATAATGGCTAATTTGAAAATCATGTCACTCATAAATGTGACAATGGTTTCAACACTTGGCAACTAAAAATAAAAATGGGCTTATCTATAATTCTTCAAAATTCTTTTTGGACAGTACAGCATTTGTTTTGTAAACTTCTTAAGGAGATGAAGTTATCACTTATTGCTATGAGAGGATGCCCATGATTGATGACAAATTGAGAAATTGTGGTAGAGGAGATAAATGCCACAATAAAATTAGGGCAGACTTATAGGCCAAGTTTGACATGAAGACTCAGAGAAATTTCACACTGTTTCCCAAGTGAATCCTTCCATGGGTTTTGACATGGCTAAGCTCAGAAAAGTTTGAGTCTTTATCCAGAATCTTGTCGAACCTATTATTTTTTAAAACCCAATTCAGCAAGTGGCATGAGAAAGTTTTATGTATTTTTGATGGACTCGAATTATCACCAGTTTCATGGTTCTAATCACACAACCGGGCTTCAGAACTATGAATTGGTGGTTGTTAGCAGACAACCAGGAAGTGGTCATCTGTGCCCTTTCCTCTTTTGATATATCAGCATGTGTAGTCTGACTTTTTTCTGGTGAAGGCTGGCAAAGAGGATATAACCTCTTAATTAAGCCCGGGCATCTTGGTCAAAGTGGGTAATTTATTGTACCTGAGGTCTTACATGACCAGCTCATGAGATTAGAGCAGTCTCAGCAAGCCTTGCATTTAGGCACACATTTCAGTCACATGTCAGAGAAGCGAGATCAAGTGAGACAGAAACGAAAATCCAATCTGATGGGACAAATGGCTGTATTCCAGTTGATCACCAATTAGTTATCAAAGGCACTGGTTTAGCAGTTTTACTGTTGTTTTTTTTTTTTTTTTTTTTTTTTTTTTCTTGGTAGGAAAATGTTGTTCATTTTGTATCCATTTGTTGTCCTCACAGGTTAAGTGAGTGTCACTTGTGCTGTCCTTGTTTTTAGGCGAATGGTTTTTCTTCATTTTGTGAATGCATCTATTTTTCACTTGAAGGGTTAACATAATAATGGTTTGATGCTAATGCACTTTCTTCTCCTGTGACCATATCTCCAAATGTTAATGTTATTGGGGAATTTATTTGATATGGAAAGATCATATTTTAGAAAATTGTCTTCTGAGAACACTTAATCACATTGCTATTAAACCCTCCCACACCTCCATACAAATTTGAGAATTCTTCTTGCAAAGCTTGCTCAATCTGGCAAAATCCAGTTGCTGCAAAGACACCTAATGTTGGTAAAGAAAGGAAATCAGTAATTGCTTTTTGCTTTGTCAATGTGGTATAGAGAGGTGGAAGGCAATATTTTCATCTTTTTGATGAGGCTAAATTGGAGAGTATTAGAGGTATTTCCTTACATTAATCAGGTAAGTATTGGTGAAACAATTTACAAAAAAAATTAACTTTGTGCATATAAGTTATTTGTTTTTGTGAAAAGTGATATATTCATAGCTACTTAAATTGATAGATTGGTGAAGGAGTACCATATTTTACATTGAAAGATCATTATCACCTTAATATGTTATAAATTGTCTTTTCTTTCAGATCCCTTTGGAAAACTTGGTACATTAGACCTGTCCACAGATGAAAATACAACTAATATCTATGTAGGAAATATAAATCCAAAGGTAGGAGAAGATGAAAAATTTAGAGTTTTGGGGATTATTTTAGAAAACATTCTTATTTTAACACATTGGTAAACTATAATGCATACTCCAGTGAGAATTTTAAAAAAAAATTGCCTACAAACTTAGTGATACTTAGGTCCTAAAAGTTAAATTCTGTGTTGGATCTTGTGGCTGTTATATATAAAGATGAATCCCTGCCCTTTGTGGGTGGTTTAATTCCCTTCAGTACCCCACCACCACTCCTATGTGTAATACAAGAAAATACAACTCTCACATCATTGAAGTTATTTCAACCAAACCAGGCATGCCTGTAAAGCAAGTTGCTCAGATGTTTTTAAATTCTTAGATGCTTCAATTTTCAGCATTCTTTTTCATATATAGCATACATATTGAGAGTGCTGGATCATATGGTATTTTCACTTGAGTCATGTGTATCTTTTTTATTCATTTAAAATTTGCTGCAGAATGTGAATGAAGTTGGTCGAGATGGCTGTACCTAATACTGATAATATTATGTTCAGTTAGATTTACCTGAAGCATGGAAATCCCAGGTGATAAAGCATTTTTCATATGGTTAAATAGCTCCATATAATGTTTAAGTTGGAGCAAAATAATATTGACATAAAATAAGCTAATATCAAGATTTTCTTTAATAACAGGCTTCCCTTTATACTTAATGCTCAGTTTCGGTTGATCTGCCGTGATGGTTTATATTACACAAGTTTGAATGGTTTCATGCCTTGGAAATTTTTAATTTATCCATCAAATAAATTCCCCAATTTCATTGACATGAATTAGCTTCCACAATGTCCTTTATTCCACCTTCTTGGAAAGACAAAGAATGTGTTTTTTCATTCTATATACAATATAGACTATACAGGTAGTTTATATCATTATTAACTCTTCTAGGATGCTTTTTCTGTCATAATTACTTCCCTCATTACTTGGCTAGGTGACCCTACTATTTTTTGTTCAGTTGTTACTAAATACAGGAAAAAACATTGTATTAGTATACCTCCCAAAATCCTTTGGCTTTCCCTGGAAATATTAAATATCTGTCCACAAAGTTGTGTTATGCAATTTAATTGTCTTTATTGAGACTCTTGGATACTTTATTGTTTGTTTTTAATGGTAATTTTGCTTTTTTTTTTCCCCACCTTTTTTGTACTTGCAAATTTGTTTTCATTGCTTCCACTCTGTAACAGCAGGCACTGTTACATTTTCACAAGTTGCAGTTAGGTGCTTAATTTTGTGTACAATTTGCGTCCTTGGTTCACTGTATTGCTTGGTTGATATTCACTGTAATTGGTAGTTATACAATGAGATGGTGCAGGGGTAACAAAAAAGTACATGGTCTTAGGGGACATTCATGAGATGTGCCTTGGGTGTACTAAAGTTGATATGTCCAGTCCTTGCAGTACCTTCTCAGATGGGCAGAAGAGGCTAGGTCCATGATTCAGCAGAAACAGTTGAAAGGCAGTGAAAATGTTCAAGATTAAAATCTTACGGTGTGAAAGTTATTAGCCACCATCTTATCACTGAGTTAGTAGCCATTATAGAGGATGCTTCCCTTTTGCTCCTGCCCCAAAGAGAAATTGCTCAATTATTGCCATATGCAACCATCACTTCCAGTAAACTGGAGCTGGACAGGAAGAATGGGGTACTGTGGCTTCAGACATTTGACATCTCATTAACTGCTCAGATCTCATATAATAAAACTGATCCAGAAATCACTTCACAGAAGTGAATTTATTTCTCACCTGTCTTTTTTTTATTTGGACTACTGACATGGATAAGACGGGAGAACTTGTATCCTCTTTGTGTCAGCCCTTGCATGCCAGACAAGGCCATTGTGCCTTAAGTCTGTGAGTTGTTAAAGATTTCACTTGAGATTTTTTTTTGTATATTGTACAAATATACATCTGCACGGTTCATATCTTGATAAAACATTGATTAATTAAAAGGTTTACCTTGAAAACTTCTTGAATTTTAAAATGATTGTTTTATCCTTGTAAAGTTCTTTGATTTTCTTGATAAACTTCTGGATATAATTAAGTGGATCAAATCACACACAGCACATTGCTTGATAAAGTAGCAGAGAAATTCAATATCCTTATTACAAAATACTCCTTTAACACCATTTTAGAAGCCCTTGAAAATTCCTTAATTAAAAACTCTACATTGCTGTATGAACTATAATCTATCCTTCTGCCAATATTCTGGCTCATGACTAGTCTGTCCAGCTGGCCATTCAGGCATCTGTTACTGCATTTGATAAGTGTTTGGTTGTTGAAGTAAGACATGTCACAGACAGGCAGACCTTTCTGAGCACTGATGATGAAGGCAGTCTTTGTTCCACTTGATTGTTCCAGCGATCTCAAGAGATTTTGGGTTCCTGCAATCACAGGAGTGGGAAAACTTCTGATCATGTGTCTGATAAATACTTTAAAGCCTTTGTAAAAAGATAGCTGTCGACCTCAGTCTCTGTCCATTTTCACAAAATACACTTGAACATTATCTTTGTTGAAGTTAGAGTTTGAACAAGGGTAGATCGGTTGTAAATGTGTCATTGTAAATGTGTCTTATCTTCTTTTATATAAAATGACTGTCAACCATTCCAGGCAGCCTTGAATTTGTTGAGAAATACAGTAGCAATTTCATCTTTGCTGGACTTTGTTTCACTTGCAGTATTAAGACTTGTTGAGAATGCTGGTAATAATCATGTTAAGGAGACAACAGACAACATAACTGCATTGTGAAAGTTATCAGGAAAGCTTACTACACTATGGCAAATGCCTGGACAGCCATGTGTAATATTTAATTTGATGGCATGCTATTTTTTGCATGACAACAATCATGTTCCAGCATTTGTTATGTTGTGATCATTACATTGTGGAGGCTGCAACATGAACATGAAGAAACACAGGAACTGTAATTTCAGCCCACTTAATCCCTCTTTATGCTATATCATTTTTAGCAACAGGTGAGACAACTATCACCAGAAAAGAGTAATGATGTGTGTGTGTGATTTAGATTTTTAATGTAGCAAAAACAATTTTAGTTGTGATGTTACTACGTCTACTGCAGATATACCAGCATTATGACTAAAATTGTTATAACTACAGTTTATAGTGATGTCTAGCATTAGAGTATCATGCTGCAGACATGTAGCATCATATCCCACCCAGTCACATTATTATCTTGACACCAGGAGAAAGGAGTAATGGCCTAACCTCTATTAAGCAGTTATTTTGACCATAACTGCAGTTTAGTTGGGAACAACTGTCACAGCACCAAAACTCCTCCATAAGCTACAAATAAACAAGAATGACTGCACTTTCCATATCCCTGCAGGTGTCGGGTTGATTTATTTTCATATAGCTTGAATCTGCCTGTTTGTGGGCATTGAATTGGTAAGCCAAGCCCACTCGGGACAACTACAGATTTTGTTCATCCAGCTTTCTCTCCTTTTAATTCCTTTCTATGGCTGAGGTCCCAACTGACCTAATTAGTTGCTAAATAGCAGAAGGATATATACTTTGCTCTTAAAAAAAGATGGTTTAGGAAGTCCACAAAATGAGTTTTCCTGGTACAAAAAACAGGCAAAAAGTTCTGGCTGATGATTGACTTGAGTTGGCTCAGCAAATTGATAGCTTTCCAGGTTCAGAATGGATACTGCATGGTTGATATCTTTTTCTGTAAAGAACATATTTGCCATCTACATCAACTTAATGGCTGCCTTTTTTTACATCCATTTTCATGTAAACTCCTTCAGTTCACATTCTAAGGAACAACATATCAGTTTAGGGTCTCCTGTTTTGATTCAACCTCTGTCATCTCCCACATTGGGTCAGCTGCAATTTACATATATGGCATCTTACTGAAGCACTTGGTAAATTCAATTC
This sequence comes from Potamilus streckersoni, assembly GCA_016746295.1. Classification (NCBI taxonomy): domain Eukaryota; kingdom Metazoa; phylum Mollusca; class Bivalvia; order Unionida; family Unionidae; genus Potamilus; species Potamilus streckersoni. The sequence goes on along the minus strand of JAEAOA010000606.1, from coordinate 801,845 downwards.
TGATATTTATATTAACAATTTGTTCTCTTAGCTGAGCTTTCTTGTGAACAGGAAGGAATCAGATATATCTCCCTAACATTTCCTTCATCTTGGTGTAGAGTTTCTGAATCTTGTCAGTTTAGTTAACATTCCCACCATGGGAATTGTGGGGAGGAACCACATACTTAATTAAATGATGATTAAGTTTGCCATGCCCAAAAATACAAGATATGTCATACTTACCTTAAGGAGGTAAGGTAATTATAATAGTTGCTTAGAAGAGTTTCCATGTATACTGACAGTTGTTAATGTCTGTATATTACATATTCTTGAAAGACATATTTGTTTGGTCTGAGAGGGTTGTATTCAGGAGGTAGAAGTGATTGGTAAGTATTGTTAAGGAAACATTTAATTATGTTATAAATTTCCCTTTTTAAGATGACAGAGCAGCAACTGTGTGAAATATTTGGGAAATATGGCCCTCTTGCAAGTGTCAAAATCATGTGGCCCAGGACAGAGGAAGAACGTTCTCGAGGTCGTAACTGTGGATTTGTAGCCTTCATGAACAGAAAAGATGGAGAACGTGCAATGAATGCTCTTAAGGGTAAGGAATGACTAGCCCAAGTAACAAAATAAAACAACACATCATATTAATTATTATGCCAATTTTGCAGGGAATTTCTGTTTTTTTATACATTTGTTTAATGAATTTTATAAAGCAAATTCATTTCTATCTCAGGTTCTCTTTTTTGAAACTTTAAATTTGTTACCATGTAATGTACTATTTGATCTCAATATTTATCAGCATAAACCCTTGAAAAATATATCACTAGAGAAAAATTCAGCATTTACTGTACTAATCGCTAATACTAATTTACCATCTATATTTTCTTATAAGTCAAGTCCAGTTGCAAACAACACAGACCTTGATATGCCATCACATAATGTGCTGGTAGATCTGAGTCTGTCTTTGTTATATTGAATACTTCTAACAAACTGCATATATCTAGATCTGCCAGTGCAATATGCCTTAGCAGATCTGGTCTGTGCATTTTGCAGTTGGACAGGACTTTTAAGAGAGTGTATGCAATATATAACATTTGTAGATCATGGATCTTTTTGTTGTACAAAGTATGAGTTCCTGTACCTTTTCTTAGTCCTTAAAAATACATAGGATTCCTCAGATGCTTATTACCCTCTATGTATGTATGTATGTGTGTGTGTGTGTGTGTGTGTGTGTATATATATATATATATATATATATATATATATATATATATATATATATATATATATATATATATATATATATTATGTAAGTAATGGCAAGGGTATTTTTTTTATTCATAGTTGTTAGCGCCTTTTTTGCATGTGATAACATTTTGAAAATAAAAAGCCTTTTTTTTTGTGATTATACATAAATAAGTGACACATACACTTGCACACTAAACACTTTAATAGGCTTGACAAAGATTTAATCCCATATATATTTTTTAACTATATCATAAATAATAATAGATTTTTTTTACTGCATTGATATCCTGGCCATCTGAATATTTGAAAACAGGCAAAGAAATATGTGGCTTTGAAATGAAGCTAGGTTGGGGGAAGGCTGTTCCGATTCCCCCACACCCTATATACATACCACCAGCTTTGATGGAATTGACACTGCCTCCACCACCATCAGGACTTCCGTTCAATGCACAGTCACTCAGGAAGAAGGAAAGATCTGAGAAGTTTGGCAGAGCCTACCAACCAGGAAGTAAGGAGGAAGCTGAAGAGTTACAGAAGGTAATCAGAAAGGACAAGACAGCTGGTTTCTGAGTATTTTTTTTTTGTTTTGTTAAATATAATGCACATGTATATAGGTTGCAAGTATATTCATGGCTCACTAATCTGACAGATTAAAAACTTTTAATATTTTGCTAAATTTTAAATTTTAATGACCCTTTTAATATTCTGTTTTCTCATAAGACATTCTGTTAAATAATGTTCTTCATCGGATAAACAGTCAGATTAATGAGGCTAGACTGTATTTTATATCCAGTCAATAAGTCTCCGGATAAGGCAAATCACTTGCAACCTCCAATTATTTCTGCATCTTTACTGAAAATTTACATTAGATTCCAAGATAACTACTTTTTACACTTTGAAATTCTCACCTTTTGTTTTTGGTGTTTGCATAATTTTTGGGTAATGTGTTAAACAATGCATAGTTTGAAATTGCAATGGCTACAGGGGTGAAGTAGTTATTGCCTTTGTTTTGTTTTTTTACTATTTCCCTCCTGAGACTTATTGCTTACCAAGACATTGTGTTTTCATTCAGAAGCTGGTCCACAAATCAGGTATTTTCAAAGACAAACCACCTGTGAGCTAATTTTCAGATTTATTGTTGAAAACGTTATTTTAAATAGCTCAGATGTCCCGACGTCACATTGGTATCAAAAGTTGAGATGGTTTATCTTAAATTTCATTGTTGTAAAAGTTTTACAATGATGGATCAGATATTTCATTATGTTCACAAAATGTGGCCTTTTTTTCTTTCAAAAAGACATTAGCAGTTTCTAAATTCAGGTATATGTATACATGAATTTGGCTGACTTCAGGCATACTTTCAATATTTTCTTCTGAGACCCTGTCCAAAGCCCTCAAATCTGAGACTGATGTTGTAAAACAGGATTCAGAACTTTTAGAGTACCAATATATTTGTGCTTTGCATACAAGTTTTGAGAGCCAACATATAAATACATCAGTCTTTTTTTTTCAACATTTCTGGGTTTTTTAATGTTTCTGTCACTTCTCACTTCTATCATGCTTTAGAGATTTTTTTTTCCATGTAAGATGCATTTATATTGTCAGTGATTTTGCAACACTTTCATTAGTTTTGTTCACTAAATGACAATCTGTCCTTGTGTTTTAAAATGTAAAATATATCTTGGAAAAAGGGTTCATACCACGTTTACAGTAATTCATTTCCTTGATGAATACCCATGTCCAATTCATGTCGGCAAAACTACTGCACTAGAGATTTTTCCTCTGTTAATTTCTCTATGTATATTCTGCAAATCAAGTTTGCATTGTTTAACATTCTGAATGAGGAATATTTTCATCACCTAATTCTTATCATCTTTGGAATCAGTCTGCAATTAGACTTTTCTTTTGCTTATTCTCCAGTATACTTCTTTATGGTTTATTGCTTCTGTGCCATTTCAAGTCCATTTTCACTCCTGATGTTAGAATGTACACTTCACATGTAGATATTTAACAGGAAATTTCATAATGTGCTGCTGAATCTAGTCTATAATTATCTGCAGTCAGTTATTTTGATCCTGTATGAATTTTCCCTCGTTCATCTGAAGAGGTTAGTGTTTATTTATAGTTTGTGTGCATTATTGGATTATAGAGACTACTTGATTTTCTTTCTGTTCTAAATTGTAATGCTGAAATTTTTTGTTATGTGCTCTTCTAGGCTGTAAGTTTACAAAGAATAAATTATGATGTGTTTGTGCATCAGTTGAAGGTCAGATTTGTGAGTTGTCTTGATTCACTTGAGTACCTTTCAGGAATTTGAATCCTCTACGCTTATTAGCATTGTGTTCACTTTTGTTTACCAAATATAGTTTGTATTACTAATAATAGTAATGACTGACTATAAACTTACATGAATGGAAGAAGGTATAAATTGATGGTCAAATATTATGGGAGGCAATTAAAATTTAGGCAAAATGTTGTGCCTGATAGTTATCTCCCTTCAGTATTGTTCCACTGATGGTAATATTTGAACAAAAGTAAATAATGCTTTGCAAAAAGGAATGACAGTAATTTTTCAAGTAATGTTACAATTTTTAATATAAATTCTCAAGTGATTTAAAAGTTGGAAAAGATATAAGGATTATTTAGAGCAGTATGTTTACTATAGGAAAAGGGGCCATGAATAGCAGTAACGCAGGAGTTATGTTCTTTCATATGAACTTATGTAACTGCAACCCTCCAAGCAATCAGTATTTTCGGGACTTTGATTTAACCCTCCAAGCCATCACTATTCTCATAATATAATCTGGGTGTCGTATCTTCAAATTTTCTGAGGTCTTTTCATTTTTCTTGCACAATCCCTGTTTAAAGTCATGTGACATATCTTCAAATTTTCTGAGGTCTTGTCATCATTTTTCTTGCACTATCCCAATTTGAAGTCATCCAAAGTTTGTTCTTCTTAATTTAGAAATGGTCGGCTGTAAGGGTTACTTTTCATTAGTTCTCATTTTTGCAAAGACAAACATCAATTCATATATTCTTGTTGAAGTACATCAGAACATAGTAGGTAAGTAAATAGCCAAACAAAAGTCTCCAGTGTTTAGGTAAATATGAAGTCATTTTATAAAGCAATCACCTCAGCAAGCAGAGCAACAAAATGTTTCTTCATCCTTTTGGCAGTCAGTGTAATAGTTAATTGGCCTTGGCAGTTGTGGAGTTTGCAGGTAAGTTTTTACAAAAAGCTTGGAGAACTTAAGGTGTGTTCTATCCTCCCCCTATGTCTTAGTTGTCCCCATTACCATGTACAATAGCTTATAAGTTCAATCTGACTAAAGACAACACTGTCCTGGTTTGCCATTGCATGTGGATCTCAGCGGTTTGCTGATTGACTTGACTTATAAGTGATTATATATATAGTACTTGTTTCACATCTAGTGCTCTCCCGGTTGTTTCTCAGATTGCTCTTATATGTTATCAAAACTTTTTATGTGAAATGTTGGAGATATGCAGAAAAGGAGACTTTTTAAAGAGCTACAGTTTTTTCATGAAATAGTTATTTCCTACTGGACATGCTTATAGTAAAAGTTAAGGTTTTTTTTGACAAAGGTAAGTAATTGATATAAAATTGAACTAGACTGTCACTTTGCACTTTTTTCTATACAGTAACATGTAATACCAAGATAGCAAATTAACTTAAATTTATTTATGTTCAGGAATTTTTAAATGCTATAGAAAGATTAATACAGTGTGACCCTGAAAAAACGCGGTAGTTGGGAACCATAGAACCCCACCGTGTTATGAACTGAAATGTGTTATAAACAACCATGTATGTTTTCAACAAATTTGCGAGCTTATTGGGGGGGGTAGGGTAATAAAATCGTGCAAAAACTTGTGCTTCATTGGCACAGTTACCATTTTAAATCTCACCATATACATTGAATCCACAATACAAATATTTCCATCGAAAATATTTGCACACATATTTAACATATTCAGTAATTTTGTCACAGATCGGTATGCGACTGAATACAATGGGGTAAAAATAAATAGCAAATAGTATGTAACGAATGATGAAACAGTACATCCAAAGGTTAAAAAAGTTTTTATATTTCACACTGCTAAATTTTCTCATCTGTGATTTGTAATACTTTAGTAGGGAATGGACGACATTATTCACTGGTCAACTGACTGCATAAAACAACACCGCCAAGCCACGTGCACGTGTTGGCAGCTTGCATTTGTTTGATGTTTTATAAATTGTTGACCCATAATTTGAACAAGCTTAGCCCAGCAATTGTCTTCGATCATGAGTAACATACTTAAATTGATTTATAAATTCAGGCGAGAATTTTTTATCAACCACTGCTTTGTTTATTGCTTAGATGTAAATGCAGCTTATAGAACATATGTCGGATATTGTTTGAGCAATGATTGTATAGGTAATGCACTGTAGACAAACACAAAGTAGATTTGATGGTTTCATTGCTCTTGATCCAGTAATAAGAACATTAACACATATGAGCTGTCATCTTTCAACAATGAACAAAGACCAAAGTTCTCAAAAGGTCCAGACATGGGTTCAAATGCTCATATTTCCAATGTTCTTTTTCTTCTTAAATTTAAAAATTTTAGGAGCTATGCCATGATCGTTTTATATTAGTATACATGCGTGATTTCCTCCCTATAATGATAACAAACTTTCTACACATTATTTTTTGCACCTTTATGAAATTTTTTCATATACGAGCATAATACATATACATGTATATGATATTTTGGGAACCACACCACCAACGTCTTATATTCAAATTTATAAGCAATATCTTTTCCAAAGTGATAACAAAACGTTAATTTACTTTTCGTACTTTTTATTTTTTGTGACAAAAATACTGGTAATAACATAAATGAAATTATGGGATCCGTGCCGCAATCATTTCAAATTAGAATCCATATGTGATGTCCTTCCCAAAATGATAAAAAACTTTGTACACTTTATATTTTGCACTTTTAAGAAGTATTATTTTCCGTGTACAAGAATAATACTTATACATGTATATATTTCTGGAGCCACTACACAAACGTCTTATATTCAAATTTATAAAATATCTTTTCCAAAATGGTAACAAAATATTAGGTAATTTACTTTTCATACTTAATTTTTTTTACGAGAAAAATACCAGTAATAAGGTAAATGAAATTTCTGGAGCCTCGCCACAATCATTTTATATTAGAATCCATATGTGATTATCCTTCCCAAAATGATAATAAACTTTCTACACTTTATTTTTTTGCACTTTTATGAAGAAATGTTTTCCATTTACGAAAATAATACATGTATATGATATTTTGGGAGCCTTGCCATTAAAGTCTTATATTCAAATTTATAAGCAGTCTCTTTTCCAACTTGATAATAAAACTTTACGCAATTTACTTTATGTACTTAAAATTTTTTCTTTGTTTACAAGAAAAAATATTGGTACTAAGGTGACTAAAATTTCAGGAACCATGCCACAACCTCATTATATCCGAATTCGTGTTATAACTGAGCACGACAAGCAGGGTCACACTATATTAATAAAATTAATTTATCATACCTGTAAAATATGATCACTGTTGTGTAGTATTTTTACACAGTGTTCAAGGTAAACTCTACTCATTTTACTATAGTTTTAAGGGATAATATTCATTGTTTGTATCAGTGTATGTTAAACAATTGACACCAATTGCAGGCAATTCATGATTTAACAAAAACTATTTGTGATGTTCTAAACCCTGTAACTTGAAGGGGTTTATATTTACAGTGGAATTTAGGCTTAAAGTACTAATCAAAGTTAAAGATTACTTTTTTTTACTATGTAATTTAAAGACTGCAGGATTTTTTTAAAGAAATTATTTTCAATATGTTTTAATTGTATGTTGATTTTAAGAATGATTTTAATATACTGATTGTTTTAATAGTTGAGGACATAATTCTCAACGGAACTTAATCTGATTTTACTGAACTTTCTCCAGACATTAGCCAAAGCTGTTGTGAAAGTGGTTATCCCTACGGAAAGGTATTTATTTATTCTCTAGATTCTCGTCAAATATCATTGACCAGATATATTTGTATGCATAGTTAACATGTTGTAATTAGGGCTGATAGGGCGATAGCTTCTATACTTTCCAAGGGAGACCACTCATGATGCTGAGTCCATGACATACTGAAGGGAGTCCAGTCTCAAAGCAGAAGAAGGGAAGAACAGGAGGTGGAAGAGGAGATGCCAGCTTTCACAGACACATATTTTCAATATTTGCATATGATTTCTGCTGTAAACACGTGAATGTAGACATATTCAAATACCTTTTTTTTTCAAAGCTTGAAATTATTTTGCTTTTGTAACTTGGATACATGATCACAATTCAACAGGATTAAGTCCACAAATTCACAAGCTGTAAAAGATTTTTTCTATCTTTTGGCTTCTTGCCAAGGTGGAAGTCAGTCCAGAGTGAGTGCCTCTTGGATAGAGCACTTTTCACCAAAACTCTTTAGTAGTAGTCAGCTTCTGGTTCCATGTATGCTTTGAAATGTGCTCTTTCTTGAGAACGTGTAGATTCCAGATTTTCTGGTGTATTTTCACTATTTCTTGTTTATCACTTCTTTCAAGGAATTGTTATATTAGGCCTTTGTTATGTCGTTCATAGCATCTCCTTCACAGCAGGTTCTTCACAATGCTTGATTTATGTCACTTGTGTATGCCATTGTTATATATTACAAGTGTCAGCACAATGGACAGAATTAAGTCGTTAGAGATGGAAACTGTTCAAGCTGGCAGAAACAAATAAAACTGCTGCAATAAATTGTATGTGGTGCAGTTTAGGCTATACATGTTATGTATGTGTGCTTTTGCAAGGCTGTGCATAAGTGGGTGGCCATTATTACCAAACAACTAAAAAGTGTATAATCAAGATGCTATCAGCATTGCTTCTGATGCCTCTTTCAACAGCTGATCTATCTGGAATACTGTTGGCTATACTATAGTCCAATGCTACATCCCTGTTTGTACCCCCCCTACCAATTTCAATAACTAAAAAGTTTAATGTGATAAAATGTGCACAGAACTAAGTCAAATGAATCATTGATTTATAATTTCTAACCTGACTGACCAGAATGGCACTAATACTGGCATCCCCTTGCACCTTTCATGCTTAACAGACTTTCCATACTAACACGGCACCATATTCTGTAAACTATGGGGTAGTTTATTTCCATCCGACAACATAACAACAACATCCGACAACATAACGTAATTCATCTTCAGTAACTGCCGCATAAATCTGTTAATTACCATAACGCTGAGTTTGGAATTATATTACTTTTCACACATGAACATAATAATTAAACCACTTGTTAAATTCACGTAAATGGCGATTTTTTTTTGTTGGCATTCTATTCTTTTGCTTAATTTGACACCTTAAATATTGGAAGCAGACGGCGTATGTACATCTTTAGTCGTGCATACAACCCTTTGCTGAAAATGGACTTGTCCAGGAATTGGAAATGGGTCTCAGGCATGTCAGTCTATAATACTGAAAACTTAGTTATGCATGAAAGGTGCAGACAATGACAGTGATATAGCCATTCTACTCACAGTCTGGTTAGAAAATATAAATCAGTGAATAAATTGACTAGGTTCCTTGCACTTTTCATCAAATTAAATGTTTCTGTTATTGAAATCGGTAGAGGGATACAAACCAACGGGGATGTAGCATCGGACTATAGTAACATGAGCACAATCTGATATTGGCTGTAGTGGTCATATTTCCTGGAATACCCATTAGTGGATTTTAGGTACTAGATGCCCAGCAGCTTTGGATTACACCAATTTCAACATAACTTCGACTTGCATCTTAGATTTCTGGGACTGTGCATGGTAATCATTTTCCTGGTGTACCCAGTCCTGTTTTTTAAGTCCATAGCACCAGGCATCATGTTGTGCCTGTTCCAGCTCTGGATTTGTCTCTGATGCCTTTTATACCTGGTACTAGAATTATTGAATAGTCTCATGCTATTCAGATTCCAGGAAGTATCTTTTACCTGTACCAGACATGCCAGCCATCAGTCATCTCATTAAGACCTGGTACTAGCAAAGGTGATGCCCTATTCCTGGATCCATGGTACCTGTTTTATACTGTTATTGATATGCACAATAAATGTCAGGAGATAACCATGCCCAAGTATAGTTAGACCCTGAACTTTTATTACTGTACACACAACCAGCTTTACCAGCACAGTTGCCCCTTGTAATGTAGAAATTTCTTGAAAACTTCACCCTTCCAGGTGTGAAGATTCACACTCACAAGTGCCATCTTCCTTACTTAATCTGACAAGATCCAGAGAAGTGTTTTCTTGTGGCTTGTAAATATGCTTTCATTGGTCACTTGTAAAGTTCCTCATTGGTCACTTGTAAAGTTTCTGGATGCATTGATATGTTTGTTGAGAATGAATAGCTATAATTCAAACAATTTCCCCAGTTTGGCTGAGTAGTTGATACACTACATTGTTTGGAAGGAAGCTTCAGGAACCATGTATCAAGATGCATTTTTACATGGATGACTCTTCCTTATTCTGGTTATGCATTGAATGGACCATCATCCAACCATTAGTCTTCAGTCAGATCTGGTGTTGACCTACCAATAACCTCTCTGCAGTGAGGTGGAACTGATATAATCTGACCTTATCTCAACAGTCCAAAAACTGTAAGACTGCAGTTGACACCCTTAAACTGAATTTGGACAGTCTTGATGAAAACCCCATTCCCTCCCAGTCTTTTAAAAACTGAGAGAAATGGAGGGCCATTTTTAATCATGTTTGCTCTCAAGTGGGAGAAATCCTGAATGAACATCCTATTAAGTGAAGATTCACAGAGCAATTCATCTTTCTCCCCATTTGATCAAACAACAGCAAATGCAGGTTCCCCATCTATATCCAGATATTGAACCTGCACATCTGGTTCCTATCGAGCAAGCCCTCAGAAGGAAACAAGTCTCTGAATAATTTGTTAACAGAATTGCATGGGCAAGTTGGTCATACACTTTGAAAGACTTTGAGGGATACGGTCTTTTGCTAGTTGTGCAGTTTGAAACATATCCGTAAAGATTTCAGCACAACGGATAGCTAACTTTCCCCATTATCATTTCAAGAAGTTAGGTCCCATCAGAATTCTGTTTACTGTTCACTGATTTCAGAAACATTTTGTCTTTTAGCCATAGTTGACTGAATTTGATGGACCATCTGTGCAACCAGAGGGAACTAAACCAACAACAGATAAATTATTGCACATATTACATCATGAGAATATCATGGCAGACATCACTTGCATAGTGCACCTTCTTCCCAACTGATATCATCTGAGCCACAAGATGAAACATTCTCTAGGTTTTTTTCCTCACGGACCTCTCATTGTGGTGAGCTCAAGTTGATGTGGTGGGACCTTTTATCAGCAGCACCACTAGCTTACCTTCCTTTGTTGTTCAGCAACTTGATAACAATAAGGGTTACTATTCTTCCACTGGATTTTTGTGGAAGTAAAGGATGTTTTCTTCAAACCAATTCCATGCATAAACTATGTATTTACCCTGCCATTTATTTCACGCAACTCAAAGTTGCTAAATGTTTGTTTATAAACCAGAAATAGATCCATCTCTAGGGCAAATGGATGTAATCGCCCACTGTTTTCCTATTCTCCTAATGCATTATGACTGCAAAACAGATTCCAACAATAGACATTTTTCTTGACTTTTTTGTCAGTAATGCTTATCATGTAGTACATCCATGCAAACTCCCCTATAGTTATATCCCTCGACATTTTCCATAGTAAAGGGATTTGGTAACTAACCCGTTATTCAAGGGGAGACCACTCTAAACTGACTTGCACCGTGACAGGCAGACAACCTTTTTACACAAGTTTAAAGTCTTTTTGATTGTCTTTATTAGCTTGAGGTAGTGAAACATATCAGTCACATATTATGCTTATTTTTGTTTTATTGAAGAAACTTTTTCTGCAAAACATTTGTTTTTACATTTTTTCCTCCTTTGTTTTAAGCTGATATGAAATGATTATCAGTTTTGCTATGGTGCAAACCTTTTTTGAATTTCAATGACTTTGATAAAGATCAATTGCAACTATTTGATCTACCAATTATGGAGATGATTGTCTACATTCTTTGTGGTCCAAACTTTGTATTGTAGAAAAGTAAGATAAATACGACATTTTAAAAAGAACTTTGAATTTTAGGCCATTTAAACATTTTGATATTTTGTTCTCTACAATTATGATTCTAGATGTTGAATTAAAACAGTGCCTGTGACTACAAAATAATTAACCTCATAATTTAGGTAGTGCTTTGATATATTGTTTGCTGAGCAGATTTGGATGAACAAAAATTTTATCTTGTACATCTGCCCACCTTAAAATTTCACTCTAAATCTTAATCAGAACTAGTCTTACCAATCAGAAGGCCATTTAGGTACATTTGAGGTGAGAATTCCAACTCTGCAGTTTAATTTATTACTCCTAATGGTGAGTTAGTTTTTTTATTTTTTTTATTTAAAGTCCTGAATTCTTTGTTCAGTAAGAAATGCATAATGAGCTGTTAAGGCACTTGGGTTTTAATATATGAAGTTCTTGTATGGCAGACATATTAATCTTAATCCAGTTATGACTTGTGTGCCCAAAATTTTACGCCTCTTTTCTTCTTAGTGGTAAAGACACTTCTGACACATATAAAAGGTCAGTCCAGTGATTATTGGTCAATAGACTGTCCTGATTAATTACAAGAATAACGTTGGCTGGTGGCTTTGTGGTCAATTTTTACCTAGGATGTGGGAGTTCATGGGTTCGAACCCCAGCTGAGTCATACCAAAGACTTAAAAAATGGTAGTAATAGCTTCTTTTCTAGGCGATCAGCATTAGGAGGTTAGTGTGAAGATTGGTCGGCCTGGTTTCAGAATAATGTGACTGGATGGGACATATTGCTACTTGTCTGCAGCATGATGCTCCATTGCTAGCTATCGCTGTTAACTGCCATACTGTAGACATCATAGCGATAGGACTGAAAAATTGTTAAAGCTACGTTAAAAATCCAAATCACGCACACACATACACACACACACACACAAGATCAATGTTGAGTCAAATGAGAGCTCTCCAAACCTTGGACTATTTGTCTTCAGTAACAACCACTTAAGGAACGAAATGCAGTGCCAGGCTAGGGTTTTTTTTGCGGTAAGGTACTTCCTTTGGATGGTAGTCTATGCAGAAAATAAACCCACAAAGTATCATCCCATCAGTTTGAATTAAGAATAAAATGTTTCAGATTTCTCATTTCAGGTTTGTTCTGATTAAATGTAACCCAGATAATTCCATCAAACATTTATATGTGCAAAGTATTCTCAGAGGCTAATACTTTTAATTCTTAGGAAACATAGTTGATTTTTCTGCTTGACCAGAATAAATGGAGGAAGGTTATGGGTGTGACCTCATAAAATTGGAACTTCTCTTTATATTGCGGAATTCTGATTATTCAGCAACTATCTATGGGATTGATTGCTTGATTTTTAAGAGGTTGCTTTGAAAACTGAATTTGAGAGGTTGCTTTGAAAACTTTGAATTTGAAAGGTTGTCTTGAAAACTACTTCAATTTTGAAAAAGTTCTTTTTTATCCTCAAAAAGTATTTGATGTTTTTCATTTGCTTCTTGAATTTATTTGAGGGAATACAAAGCATTAAAACTGATTTGTATGACATTTTAAATTTATAATTTTTGTTATTTAGGTATATTACAAAAAAAAAAAAATAGAGTGGGCTAAAATAATTTGTTGTAATTTGCTCTAGTGGTAAGATAGCAACATGCTTTTTGTCTGCTTTTGTACCTACTTATGCAGTGATAAACAAACAAAAGGTGCCGTTTCCATTACATAAATAATTAAAACATGGAAATCCTTAAGACCTCCTTGAAAAGTTATTCCAATATGGTTTTCAAGGATTGTCTGAACCAAGGAATAATGGGGGTCCCGAGTGGTCTAAAGTGCTCTCTGTTACGGATCATTGCCAGCTCACCTCTGTCTGCGTGGGTTCGAGTCTAGGATTGGGCGAATGTGGATTTGTGAGAAAGCTTGCCAGTAGCTTCTCATGGGTTGATGGTTCTTTCCGGTGATTTCCCGGTTTCTTCCTCCACCATTAATACTGGCCGCCATGTATAGCCTATCGTGTGCTGAAAAATGGCGTTAAGCCCAAAAACAACAACAACAACAACAGCCATTATATATTGAAAATATACACATTTTATGTAAAAGTTTAAAATCTTGATTCTTGACCCCCCCTTTAGTTTTAATAGTTGTGGGGTTTTTTCACCTACATAATCTGACATTTTCTTTAATAATGATTTAACTTTGAACTTATATTTTGGAGTACTTTTATTGTGATTTCATTGCTAAAATTGGGTGATAGAAAAAAAGTTAGGTTACAGATTTTATATGATTCTTTTTGCATATAATCATAGAAATAGATTTATGCCTTGAAGGTTGGAATCTAATGTCAAGGAACCTCTGTAATCTGACCAATTTGAGAACAATTTTTTCATGCTGGATTTGGCAGTAAAAAGATCTATTAAGTATTGAGTCTAATTAAAGTGAGCCAGAATAATCTGCATCTAGATCAGCAGGTTCCAGTGTACCTAATACTTTAACACCCAGCTACACCTAAATATGCCATTGCATCCAGCATGGCACATGGACACTGCTGTATTCATTCTCTTGCTCATGACAACTTCGTGATTAATGCAGTTTATATGTACAGGGTTTAGCATTTATTCTAAGGATTTAAATTTGTTGCCTTCGTGCTTTGTTTTGTATACATTTTACAGAATTTTGACATATTAAACTTCTAATTATTTTTTACAATATGTTTCATTTATCTGGAAATTTTAATATTACAAGGTTTTCATGCAATTATTCATTTGTACGTTTTTATAACTTTTTTATTTGATACCTTATAACTTTTAATTTGTTGATGTGCTATTAAACACTAATACAAGCAGACAGATTGTATCATTTCTTTAATATCTGGTTATACCTCAAGGGGATGGAGACATACCAGAGTCTTATAAAAATGGTACAGACGGCTGCCTCACTAGGTGCTCAGCATTAAGAGGTTAGTGTAAGGACTGGTCGGCCTGATGTAAGAATAATGTGACTGGGTGGGACATCATGCTACATGTCTGCGACATGATGCTTCAGTGCTAGACATCACTATAAACTCACACTGCAGACATTGTAGCAATATGACTAAAAAGTTATTAAAGCTATGTTAAAAATTTAAATCACATGCACACCTCAAGGATATGTAAACATTAGTCATCTCAGTGCATTAGTACATGAGCACTTGAACTGACTTATATCTTATTTCTCATTGCACAGTTGAATTCTGTTATAAATTTGTTTTATTTTAAGAAACCCTGAGTAAGTATGGCATAAGCACTTTAGTGTGCTGTCGTTGAGATACTGTCACATTTGCTCATGTACCACCACTATGTAACATTGTCAGTCTCATATCTGTTAAAATAAAGAATTTCTGACTGTCGTACACAAACTCTCAACATTCTGCGCTAAAGCTACTTAAAAAACATGTCAGAATCTGTTGTGATACAGCTAGAAGAAGGAATGGTTTTCTCTAGGTAATAATTTACCACCACATTTATGTCATTATGACAGTGGTGTCATCCTAAGGGAGGTATAATCTACTATGAGGCATTTGATCTATTCCGTTTAAGTTGAAGTAAATAGTGTGGACCTAATCTGTTGATACATTTCACAATAGAAGATCTGGTCAGGTTTTAGTTTTTATTATAACTCTAATTTTTATATTGTATATGAATAAAGATCGAATCTCCTAAAAATATTATATTAACATTCAGGATATCTTGGTCATACAATTTTTTTATGATTGTAAATTTTATGTAACTGTATTTTCTTTTATAGACTTGAATGTTTAAACTTTACATTTTATTCCCTGTACATTTATAGCATATGTTATTGCATTAATGTATTTCATTTTTTCAACTGTAAAAAATTAATTTCCATGCTTACATTTTCTTTCCTATAACATTTTCTATTCACATAAGATTACACACAAAGTATAGACACAAAATATTTAATTTTTTAAGATTGGGTTCCAAAATATTGTCGATGTTTGATCTTAATTTCTATTGTAAGTTTGATCTAAATTTCTAATGTGTAACTCACACAAAATTTTCATAGAAAAAGATCATGTAGTTTTACAGAAATTACATTTTTTTAATTGGAATTACATATTTTTTAAATAAACCATTTGCTTCAATATTAAGGAAAAATTTGGACAATAAGAAAAAGTTTTACACCTAATTTTCTCACTTGTGTTTATATTATGAAAGGGGTGCAGCATTCCTTCAATATAACACCCTTCATTATAATACATTCGTTTTTATTTGGTGGGTATAGTCACGGATACCATTTTATGATGTTATTGTAGTTGTATGTATCATTTACAGTACTTCATTATACATCAGTCTCACTATAAGACTATATTCCATGGCTTCCAAGGGTGACATTATAATGAGGGAGTACTGTATCACTTTTCAGGCAGCAAAGGCATTGGCATCAATTTTTTTACATGAAGCATGTGCGTGTCTAATACAGAGGGTAGGGTACATAGAATCAAGTTAAATGATGGTTTCTTTGGCTTTTAATGTATAATTAATAATTCTGTCTTAATTTCCTTTTAAAATAGCAGATAGTTCAGTTCCCCAGATAGTGAAGCTGAGTTCATAAATTTTTCTGTTAAAAAATTTAAGATATCCTTTGAAGTTGAATCAAATACTTGTTTCAAAGTGGTCATGTTGATATAAAACAAGAGAAAATGAAATTAGAAAATACATAACAATGATCAAAACTTTGATAAAATCATTTTTTAAGAAAAGCAGTGTATTATTTATTAATGAGACTTTCAAGAGATAAAGAGGTGGGGGATACTTTTTACCCTCCCAGGGGTGGCAATGTCATGTCCTAGCTTTCTTTCAGAAACCACCTGAACGTGATTCATCGAATGATCGAGTTCGTAGTGAGAGAAGGGCCCATGTTTGAAGCTATGATTATGAATAGGGAATTAAATAACCCTATGTACAGGTAAGTTCAGAATCTACTTTTTACCAACCTCAATGTAACAAGTACTGTATTTTCTGTATGTCTTCAAGTGCAGTTTGTTTTCAAAAACCAAAATTTATTTGCCAAAAGGCTTATGTATGTCTTGTATTTTTGGGATAATGCTTTATAATACATTTTTTATTTTAAAAAAAATGTTTATGGGCACAAATTAATGAGACCCTGCACCATGATTTGGGGACTCTATGAGACCAGGCACCATGTTTTGGGACTCCATGAGACCAGGCAACATGTTTTGGGACTCTATGAGACAAGGCACCATGTTTTGAGGCTCTATGAGACCTGGCTCCACATCACGAAACTTCTCAATCTCAGTGCACTCAGACTCAGATCTGAATCTTTGGATTTTTTTGTTTTGAATCATTTTTTTCTTCTTGAAACTGCTCTCTGTATTTAATGTTATTCAAGTGAGTAAAACAAAACTAAATCTCTGATGTGTAAATCAGTTTCTTCACAACTGAGAACTAATGTTTGAGCTTGAGTGTGCACTGAAATTGAGGACCTCAATGATTACAGAGCTCTGAGTCTCATTTGTAGGCAAAAAGTCTCACAATCAATCATGAATAGGTACCTAATTGTGTCAGAAATTGCTTCAGCTTGCTTGGTACAGACATAAATTTTCTCCATTTTAAAAGCTAAATTCTGCTTTTCTCTGGACAAGAGAAATCGGATTCTGGATATAATCCATTATTTATATCATCTCCGATCCAGGTTTAAAAAAGATGGTCTGTCTGGTCCTGTTCTGCAATGATCATTGTAAAGTATTCATTTAGTGTCTTAACATGGGATCGTTGTAAAGAGTATGGGTCAGTTTCTACTCATCCAATGAAGCTGATAGAAATTGAAAGAGAAAAGAACTTACAAAGTGTGAATACAGGTTTGAAAAATGTGTGGAGATGGGAATGGCAGAAAGTCTTAGTAACTAAAGTTGATTGGTTCATATGAATACTGAATGCCAGAGGACTAGCATTTTGTAATCTTTGCAAGAAAGATTTGAATTACACTAATCTCTATTGGAAGAGTTTTGAGCAGCAGAGAGCACCTTAAAAAGAAGCTACATACAAAGAAATGTAATATCAGAAGCACAGATTGCAACTACTACAAGGGGGTACTTAAAAGGAAAAAAAAATTCTTTGTTGAGAAAGTAAAGAAAGATTGAACACAGCCAAAAAAAGTCTGTGGTGACAAAAATGAGAATCTAAAGAAACTCATGCCAATTCTGCAGAAGAGCAAGACTGGCATAACAGTATCAACAGGGTGTGTCCAATGGGGTAAATGACATGAAAATTTATGTGATTATTTGTATATAGTTGATCAAGTTTACAGTTTTATTTAGCAGATTTTTTCTGAAAAGAGAAAGTGTTTTGTAATATTGGCTGCAAATCTCCACAAATTATTGTGACTGATTTACTGTGTGAAATCATACATGCACATGTAACAACTTAAACACTAATATTTTTATTGGAAAGGAAGCTGATATGACAGTGAACCTTCTGAAAATCTTCAGGTATTGTTAAAAGTTTAATAAAGTTATTTTTCAAATGATTTTTGTTTGCAGTGAAGTATTAACTTTGTGATGAGATAATAATGTCCATTAGGAGCTATGAGTATAAAATGCACTTTTGGCCCTAGGATGAGGGGCATCACTCCATAATACCCCATTGGGGGAGCACCCCAAACCCATTTCTTTTTTCATTTTTTTTGTTATGGAGGACCAGTAACATAACTAATAGTAATCCATTATCACATAATGTATTTTTATTATATTCTGCTTCATTGTGCAGATGCCAAGTAACATTTTTCTTTTAAATGCACAGTAATGTAAAGAAGATTTCAGTAGATGTTATAATATTTTTTTGGCCTTGATTACTAGAATTAATGGAATAATTATATTTCATTGGTTTCTTATTCTATTCCATAACAGAAATACATTTGATAATCAGTTTAGACACAGCAGTCCACAACAATGTACTGTTAATCTGGTGTGACAGTCATGGTTTTGATAAAAGATTAGTGATTGGTAATATCTGTTAAACTTGGCAGCCATAGTTTTTGATGTTATCTTTTGAAACAATAAATCAGAATCTAATTGGATTGGTATGTTGAAAGGAATTTTAAGGAAAAAAGTAAAGGAAAGATGAGGGGCCATTGCGATGTTTACTAGCAAATATATTGCTTCCATTTTAGTTAAGTCTGAATAACCTGTTTTTGTATTTTTTGTTTGACATGAACACTATTTGCATTCCATGCAAAGGTTTGATCCAATTTGTTTTGACATCTTTTATAACTTTGAACTGTCTGCCATTCCCTGATGGAACTAAAATTTCGGCTAACAAATGCAGCACGTTTTGTTTTTACAGTTGACAGTTCTTTTGGTTCATCAATGTATTTTAAATGTGTTTTGTTTCCCAGTAGAAGCAGTTATATAGGGGTATTTGTTGAGCACAATTGATTTAAAAAAAAAAAACGAACTTGTTACACACTGGACACTCTTCATTTGTGGCTACCCTTTAATGAGATTACATAAATTGTGTGATCAAATGGTCATTATCGAGGTCCATTCTCTGCAATATTATTGCCCAAATATTGAAATTGTTATTGGTCTTTTAGTTATCTTTTCATATTATGCATATGTATTTTGATACACTTCAGTAGCTTCACAGATATTGGGAAAAAGAGACATGTTACTTGTAAAGAAAATTTATTATTATACTTTGAACTATATAATAGTATTAAGTCATTTGTTAGGACTATAATTTCTTTATTTTGTGATAATTTGATAGTATTTTTAGTGTACATTGTGGGAGATTACTGATATGGCAGTTAACTTGAAAAGCACATACAAATATGGCTCAAATACATGTGTAGCAGCATGGAAAAATAAGAAAATCAACGAACAGTCATGTAATGTCAAATTTTAATTTATTGCCCTACATGTAAAGATAGAAAAATTTTCTAATTTTATTTTAATGGGCTGCATATCATTGTTGGTGCCAGTTTTTTTTACTAGAGTGCTCCTTTCTTCTCCCATTTGTTTTTTTTAAAAAATATTAGTTGAAAGTTTTTAAACTGATAAAAGAAACCATTTTTGCTCACTGAAGAAATACAGAAAATACAACTTGACAAATAAGGACATTTTTTATATATATCTATCAATTATTCTCAGAGTGCATTTGGATTTTTGACAAATGGCATTTGTGGCTACCAATGCATAGCAATGTCAACAAATGGTAGCCATTGCTGACCACCATTGGCATTACTCCAAATGTATTCCCAATTGATTTCATCATGTTGTACCCTCAAGATCTGCAATTAAACAGGCAAAAAAGTGACTCCTTCAAATTAATTTATTCAGAAATAAGAGATCCAAAATATTCTGATAATATTTGGTGTGTTATGAAGATGAGAAGGAAAAAGAAAGTTTAAATTTTTATGAGTAGAAGAGGTGAATGCCATAAATAGTAAAGTAATGCATTTATGGGTTAATAAGGATAATAATGTTAAATCACTTAAAAATTTCAATCATCAAAGCACCAAATGGTTATAGGTGCTTAACTGTCACAAAAACCAAATATTTTTACATTAATTTTTCTAGTAAACTAAATTCTGCAATACTACTCATAAAGTATTTAATACATAATGTAAATTTATTTGTTTAATATTGTTTGAACATGCAGAGTTCTTACAATAATCTAATTGGGCTAAATTTTTGAGATTGACAATATTTTGGCTAATTTTTCTGCCAGGTTCCTGTTTGACAACCAGTCTCCAGCGCACATTTACTACAGATGGAAACTGTACAGCATACTGAATGTAAGCATTTGTCATTAACATGTTTATATTGCACTTGCACGAATACTAGAAATTCAACTGGATAAACTTAGATTAAACTATATGCCATCTATACACATGAGTTGAGTCCCTCTGACAACTACAAACACCTATATTTGCCATTGCTTAATGTGCAAGAGAATCTGAGTCTTTGAACATCATTAGGAGTAAACAGAAAACAAGAAACATGTACTCTGATCTACAAATGCATCATATGACAGCAGCCCTGTGTTGTTTGTAGTTTGACTTACAAGTGAGTATATAAGGATGATAGGAAACCAATTTTCATATCCATTGTAAATGAAATCATCACCATATTTATCACATACCCATTTAATCTAACTTGTTTGAACTAAAGTTTGCATTTTTGTATTAAGCTATCAGATTTGAACTATTTTGGTGTTTTCACTGATCTTTGCCTGTTAATTTAGTTGCACTGATTCAGATTTCTTAAAATTCCAGCCCATTATGAATGTCATTCACATTTTATAAGGGAATATTGAGAGAGGTTGTATTATGAATGTGAAAAACTCTTTCCTGTTTTGTATGTGAGGAAAGAACTCATTTTATATTGTATACAAAAAAAAAAACTACTGTGCTAAATTGGCATATACATGACCAGTATTTGTAAAACAGTTTATGGCAAGAAAATATAGATGTCAGTCCTGATTACCTGTATGTTAAATGACTATCAAGGTCTATCTAATCTATTGCTTGATGTGCTTATTATTAGCATGTTGCAGTTCTTTGATGTACAAAAGTGTTTGTTGTTAGGGTGATACACCATATAAATGGAGGACAGAAGAGTTCAGAATGTTCCGTAATGGTTCCAAATGGAAACCTCCACCAATGAACCCTTACACTTCGGGCATGCCAGATGAACTGGTTCGAGATGATGTGCCTGTACCCATTCCAGAAGAGCCAGATCAGCTCAAGAAAGGACAGCTTACTGATAGGTAGATTTAGGAATGGGGCTAATTGAGGGATAAATGACAGTTTACTAATTTTATTTAAGAGATAATTTGCTAATTTCAGTTGAGGGTCTGTTTAATAATTTCAATTAAGAGATTATTTTTTAAATTCAGTTGAGTCAGTTTAATATTTCAGTTAAAAGATAGTTAAGACATGACCAGTAGTTTACTCGCTTCAATTAAGAGATTAATAATTTCAGTTAAGAGATTTAATAATTTTAATTAAGAGATGATCAATAGTTTACTCATTATAGTTTAAGAGATAGTTTGCTAATTTCATTTAAGAGTTACTTGAACAATTTCGGTTAAGAGATGGTTTACTACATTCAGTTAAAGAGTCAGTTTAATGATTTCAATTAAGAGATAGTTTTAATAATTTCAGTTTCTAGATAGCTTAATAATTTTAATTACGAGATCAATAATTTACATTTTGAAATCAGTTGAAAAATTTTACTTTGGAGGGAACGTATGAATGAAAGATGCAGAAGGAAAAAAAATTGTCTAAAAAATTAATTGTTCAGATTCTGAGGTGTTTCTGGAATCATTTAAACTTGAACATTTCTATGATTATTATTTTATATAAGGATTGGAAAGTAACTATTATTAATGAAAAAACTTCATTTGGCATCAAAAAATTAAAATTTGAAACTGTTTTCTTTAGCAAAATCACATACATACATGTGCACATCTCAAACAAGCTGAAAGTGGCCTGATGATGTGAACATTTAGTCTTTGAAAGTATAGTTACGTTTACCATTCTGTTACTAAAATTTACTGTTAATTGGTACCTTGTTTAAAGTTTTTGGACTCTTCTCTTGATAATGCAATGTGGGGTATGACTCTGCCTATTATGTATCATTATCAACTTAGGTTATTTTCAATTCTGATGAAAAGCCATTGAACCAGCTTTAGCCAAACTTGGCAGAGAGCATCGTTTCATTGCTTTTACCAGATCTGACTTACAAATATGTTGTCTCCATACTTAAAAATTCCAAAACCTTTAAATGACTTTTTTTTTCAATAATGGGTTCCCAAAATTTGACAGAAAACATTTTCACATAGAGGTTTTTCAGTTTTTTGCTAATGATGCCAATACACTGACAGATATAATCAGATTTCACACAAAATGATGTGATATAAAGGGCTTTTATGTTTCTACAGAAAATGCCAATTTGATATTAATTATGACTGTGAATGCTACAACTTCTCATAAACCTCTAAATAGAATCTGACCAAAATTTGATAGCATCCAAATATAAATGGCCTTGAATTTCTAACACAAGGAAATATGGCGACTGTTAATAAAAAGGGAAAATGTTATAAGTGACTTATCAAAAACCACTCAAGAATTTTTCAAAATTTGACAGAAAGCATCATGGTTTGAAGGCTTTTTTTTTCTGAAGAAATGATGCAATTCTGCCAACAAATGTAGCTGCTGTTGCTAAAAATAGAAAAACCTTCAAAACGGTGTTGTCAAAAACAACTGAATAGAAGTAGAGACATATTTTCAGAATTTGACCTTCACTAACATGCCCTTCATTGCCAGAAATAGAAAACAATTACACAACTTTGTCTCTAAAAAGCACTATGCAGAAGTTTACCAAACATGATAGAAAGTATCTAGGCATGAAGGCTTTATGTACTTGATAAATGAATGTTTATGTATCATCAGATTCTATATCTAATGGCACATTTGTGTCATTTGTCAGTATGCCCAAAAATACAAAATAGAGAAACCATGAAACAACTATTTTCATAACATGCAGTCAACTGCACTTGAGAAAAATTTGCAGAAACAGCTTCCTGTTACAGATTTCCTGAACAACTGCTCTTATGTTAGGCACTTCAGCAGCTGTCTGCCAGTCATAGTTGTTCTCCCACATTTAAAGTTTTTGCATAACATTCATATTGTTAAAATGTCATGTAAAGAAATTTGACATGTCACTTACTGATTTGTCACTGAGAAATGTCAAAAAGATTTTGCATGCAAGTGAGAAGTGGAATCTCATACATTGTATATGCCATATAATATTAAGTTAATTTTGTGTTAAAGAAACTCAGGCATAAAATGCATTATATCCCTTGTAGTCAAAGAGACAGACTTGAAGATATGCTTCGTGATTTAACCCCTGAGAGAGTGAAGATTGGTGATGCAATGGTTTGGTGTCTGGATCATGCTGATTCAGCAGAAGAAATTGTAGAATGCATTGCTGAGTCCCTCTCCATTCTTCAAACACCTATTCCTAAAAAGGTATGATAACAGTGTTCAGAATTTGCATATTGCAAAGTGCCCTATTTGCTATATGTTATCAATTACTCATGGTACATTAATAATTTAAAGTGACACCTGTTTCCTACTAGCTGTCAGTCATACATTCCTATCAAAAAGTTTGACCTGTCTGTCAATCATAGTATGTCCCTAGTGCAAAACTTCACCTCTTTACCAATAGCTCTCAGTCCATCATGGTATATTCCTAATGAAAATTAAAATTGTGACCTGTTATTGTCTAGCTGTCAGTTAGTAGTGGTATTTTTCTAATGCAAAGTGCCACCTTTTGGACACAAGCTGTCAGTCATTCATGGTATATTCCTAATGAAAAGTACAACCTATTAGCCACTAGCTGTCAGTCAGTTGTGGCATATTCCTAATCCAAGTGGCACATGTTTGCCACTAGCTGTCTGTTATATATTCCATATTTCAATTTACTAATGCTGACTAGTGTTATTGTGACTGTTGTAAATCATTCCATATAGTAAAGACTATTATATTCTTGGATAGGTGTTGTCAACATCCAGATGCACATAAACATGTACATTGTCATCAATAATGAACATGCACAAAATATTTTGAAAATAAATGATGAATTAGGATATGATATTTTTCAGTTATAACATTATAATTATCTCAGTTCCCTGCGAAACATAAACAGTTTTTACAGTAATTGCAAATTGAGTGCGAAGTCTGCCATATCTTAATGCTGCTTGGGCAATATCCCAAGTATATTTTATTATGTATCATGAATTTGGTAAAAATCCTCTCTTATTCACAATGTAAGTTAATTACTAAAGCCAACCAGCCATTTAGATTCAGGTAAAAGCAACTTAATTTCATACAGGCAAAATTCAGGCTTAGCTTAGGTAGAAACTAGTCTTGTCCAACCAGACTCTTCTATGGATTTGTGGGATCTTTTCTGTATGAGGGTTTGTAAAAAGAAAAAAAAATGGCAAAGCAGTTTCATTGACTGATGTCTTATTTATATATATATATATATATATATATATATATATATATATATATATATATATATATATATATATATTGTCATTCTCATGGACATTTTTATTGACTAAGACACCTTGTAGTGGTGTTAATTGATATTGTAAAATTTCAGTATCATATTGTTTTGAAAGTGGTTAGAAAATGTTTGAGAAAGGCATCAGTGTCTTTGGAAATTCAGTTATACCAAAGGACATATTGGTAACTGAAGAATTTTATGAGACACTTGTTTGATGTAGTATTCTTCAGTCCTGATTTTCACCATACAAACATGAACAATTTGCATGCTGTGAGTACAACTTTGATCATGTTCATTGAATATCAAAGGGTATCTTGACAATTCAAAATTCTATTGGGTAATTTGAAATAAACGCCTGTATTTAAAGATGGATATCCAATTACTATTTTAACATAATTTGTTAGAGTTCAGCTGCATTAGCATGAGAGATATTTTAGGTTTGCTGTAACAGAGAGCTTTAGACTTTGCACATATTTCATTAAATTTAGTCTATTATAATTTGAATGTTAATATTGAGTACTAAGAGGTGTTCTTTATTTTCAGGTTGCCAGGTTATTCTTAGTGTCAGATATTCTGTTTAACTGCAGTGCCAAAGTTCCAAATGCCTCATTTTTCAGGAAGTAGTAAGTTTTACATTTCTTTGTCAAACACATTACCAGATCACATTATATTAGCATAGATTTCTCTGTTACTTCCAAATCTAGCCCTCCTTGAAAGATGGAAAAACATGTTGTATGTACATAGTATATAGGCAAGTTGAAGCAACTATTACAAGTTAACTCCCCTTTCTATCTTACCTGCTAGGTGACTACTGCTTTATCTAGTTTAAACAATGCTTTTACTTCGACCTTTAGAATACAGACTTGTGAAATAAAAGCAGAGATTATGCAAAAAATGTTTGTTGTAGATAAATCTGGATTCTAGATTGTCTACATTTGATTTGTTCTATTTTTCATTTTTGATTCAGTGGAATTCATAAGTGAACCATACTAACTTTACCACTACCTGAGACATTTTGACACTGCACATATATTTTTATGCAAAACATTGGCTCATCTGTGTTTGATTTGAATCTGTGTTTCACATTAGATTTAGTGGAATTAGTCCAAGAATCAGAAGCATTTTGGCATGAAGTGCTTTTAAGTTTGTACAAATTATGCTGAATAGCCATTTGATAATGCTGCAGCTAATCAAAATATTAAAACATTAGCTTCAATAAAGCTGCTCCACAGAATTCAATGAAATTTGACAGAAAACGTCCTAGCTTGAAGATCTTTCACTTTTAAAGAAATGTTGCTGATATACCATTATTATTGCTCAAATACACATCTTTATCTAAAGACTGGTTGCCAGGAATTTTAAATGAGAGGCTTTTTAGTATCTGATAAATGTTAATGTGTCATCATGATTGAATGAAAGAAAAAAAATAAGAGAAATCTTGATGTTATTTTTATAACCAATGCAATAGCAGAAAAAACTGATCCTGAATGTTTCAGCTCTACTGGTCATAAACCCAGAGAGCTTGTCTGAGGATCTGTCATCCATCATCAGTCTGTTAGCACAAGTTTCTTATTGCTTCTTCTCATATACTACTTGGAGGATTGCCATAAAACTTTATGTACATGTTTATCCCATGGTCTAGTTAGTCCTAAATGAAAATGGTGCCACTTGGACATCCAGTATGGCTGCAACATGTTGAAAATCTTGTTATCATCACTGCTCCTGTTGAATAGATGGTTATATCAACATGGCTTTTCACTAGAAGACTTCTTATGATGTTGGTTAATGAAAATGGTGCCATCTAATGTCCCAATACGGCCACCATGGCAGCTATCTTGTAAATCTTCATTTGGTTACTCCTGAAAGAAAAGTTATGTTGACATGGGGTTTTCACCAGACCACTTTTTATGATGTGAAAATAGTGCTGAGCTGACATCAAACATGGCCATCATGGTGGTAAAGCTGGAAACTACAATACAGAAAAGTCACCCTTCAAGGCAATGTGTTTAAGTTTCTGACAGTCTCATGTCATTTCCATCTGTACTGTATTCAATTGCATTATTTATAACATATTACATCTGGGCTTTGTACCCTGGTATGCACAGTATTCATATCTCGTTTTATGTTATCAGAATCATCCTGCCATTTTTAAGTCAGAAACTGTTCTCAAGAGCTCTTTTTCATCTTTTTTTTCTCGTCTCATCCTTTGCACTTACACTTATATGAATTAATAAATGTATTAACAGACATTATCTTTTTCTTCTTTTTTTAGCTTTAATTCCAAACTTCCAGAGGTATTTAAAGATATTCATGAAGCCTATGAGAGCATTGATGGCAGGCTCAAGGCAGAACAGTTCAAGGTGATTGTTTTTGGTTGCATAAGAATTGCAAGACTTTGGTGGTAATAACATCACTCAGCAATTTTTAAGTGTTTCAGGTCATCTACATTGGTGTTGTATTCAAGCAAAACTTGGATGTAATATTTAAATGTACTACTTTAAACTTAAAACACCCAGTAACCTAAGCTGTACTATCTCATCTGTAGAAGCAGAAGCTGAGTAATCGTGTTGTCCTAGAATATGGAGTGTTTAAGGTGATTGAAATAATAAAAAGGCATTGACACAATGTTTGTACTACATGACATTCCTCAGCCAAACTTTGTGGATGGTTTGCATTTGCGGTAACAGTGTTGAATTTAGAGTTCCAAGGTCAAGATCACTGACTGAAAGGAAAAATTGGTTTCCACACAGTAACATTTGTTCAGCATCATAGACCAGGGCCAAAAAACCCATTAATTTTGGGGTCAAAAGGTTAGATGTCAAGGTAACTGGGAGAAGAAAAAAAATCTGTTTCTGCACACAGATCGTTGATCTGTGTAGAGGACTGTAAGCCTCCTTGTTAAATTATATTGCTCACTCAATTTACTTTTAAAAATGGACAGATTATTTGTTTAGTCATAAATACTTTGCTATAACATCAATTGGTTTGCATTAAATTTGCTTAACATTAATTCAGATTATTTTTAAAATTTTCTTTGTAAAGAAAAATGCTGATACATGTGCATGGAAGCCTACCAAACCATAACCAGTAGAATGCATCGGTCATTGAAATAAAAGTCAAATATAGTAAGACTTTATGACTCAAAAATCACTTGAACGCTGAGTGAATCTCAAATGTCATACTCATCCTTTTGTGACTGATTCTGAGTTCAATGACTCAATAAAAACTTGAAACTACAGAAAACTCTAACCAAATATTTGGTTTCACAGTGCTTTGATATTGTAAATTGTTCTATAATTAAAAATTATATACTAAGTGAAGTTTTTAAGTCCTCTGAAAATGTTAGGGAAAATATAGAATGATTTTCGAAAATCTTCTTGCCCCAAACATATAAAGCTTTTAATCATCTTGTATTCCAGCAAAAAGTTATGGCATGTTTCCGTGCCTGGGAGGATTGGACTGTTTATCCCAATGACTACCTCATCAACCTACAAAATATTTTCCTGGGACTTGTACCAACAATGGTAAGTAACCATGACTCTTCCAATCTTTTGATCAGGGGGTAACTTAAGGACAGTTTCCAATGACGTGTGTAGAAACAACACAATCAGATTAAGTACAAGAGTACACCTGGGCTGGGAGAAATCTAAAAAATATATTTCCCAAATATTGATTTTTTTTATGAACCCAAATTATTTCTTTGTGTCCTAATCTGTTTTTCTTATAGTTTGAAGAAGGTACAAAGGGTGATTTTGCCATCCTTTACAACAACAGTTAGGAACAATGCCAAGAATTTATTATGCAGTTGTCATCTATAGGACAAGTCACATACATCATGTACGCTCTGTCATTTTGGAGAATTTGACCACACATACCTTTAAATGGTGTTTATTCACTTTATTTTGCACCCTGGTCCATCAAAATTTCATTGAAGATTATTGTATAAATTCCTCAAAAAATGCTTAATGGCAGATTCTTTGATAATGTAATTCAACATTTTAATGCACAATCAAGCAAGAGGAGTGATCTCATTTAAACCAGTTTGTCACTGGCTATGATGTAAAAGGGAATGCGCTTGCAGTTGGGAAATAATTTTATTGTAAGCTAACAGATGTGACAATGTCATCATTTATACAGAAAAAAGCCTAGAAACACAAACACACCAGCAGGAAGAAAACATTTGGCACTCAAGTCTAATAAATAGGAAGCAATTATGTAACCTCATATATATCATGTATGGTATGTCATGTCTTTTATTTCAATTCTTACATAATACCTTTTTTTCTGATGCAAATATGTGCTTTCATACACATCAAAGACTAGAAACACAGTTGTCAGTTCAAATTTATTTTAGTTAAATTTTACATCAGACTAAATTATCGTTTTGAATCAATGTCACATGTGCAAGCTTTTAAAGAATAAAATGTATGTTTCTCCTCTTTATCCCATTCATAGTTGAACATCCATACAGGTGATGAGTGAATATGCATTCAACTTCTTCATGCAGTTGCACCTTGATTCTCCGTGCAAGAGTAATAATTCAGTCCAATATTCACTCTCTTGACCCAGTGTAATGCCAAACTGCCTTTGTAAAAGTCAATAGTGATTGATAATTTTCATTTGGAAATTTTGTTTTCACAATTAATGTGTAGATAGCTAAAAGATCAACACTGAATAAACTTTGTTATAACTATATTACAATTAAATTTTAAAAATAAAATTATATCAGCAAATGCACTTATATTACCCATGTGTCTTGCATTATAAGGTTTTTTTTCCTTTTGTAATTACCTTTTTCTCTCCATCCATCATTCATCCATTCATACTGCTTGTAACAAGGATATCTTTCTTCAGCCCTTGGGATGTAATTTGGTTAGTACATTGCCAATAACATGTAGATGTGCCTCATAAAGGATTTCATCATTTCAGGTTCATATTTAGGAATGGACGGATTTGATAAAAGTTAGCATGCCCCAGTAAAAGACAAGCTAACAGAACATTAAACTAGCCCTGTGTAGATTTTATCTTGTTTCAGAATATAATAAATATCTTAACAAGAATTTTAAAAAATTAAGTAAAATAAAATTTGGATTGTTTTGTTTTTAAAAAAATTATATTTCTTTTGCAAAATAAAAGCTTTTTTTTCTCATTTGGTCCTAATTTTTACCAAAATTTAAAGTTGTAAGAAAGATATATCAAATATTAGATGCTGATAGGTATGTAGATAAGAAGATGAATGACTTTGAATAAATATGCATCAAAAATACCTTTTGTTGTTATTATTACTACAGTGTCATAATTGTTATATGTACTATTCAACGACTTACATTATTCAGATGTTATTTTCACACAAATTTATATTCCACACCATTTCTCACTTTAACCCATATGATAAATTAAATCATCACTGACTTGAACGAAGTGCAGATCTTCATTTGTTTTGTGCACCATGAGTAAATACTAATTTCACTACTAATTGACATATTACATGCAACTGTAAAATAGGGGACAGACTCTTTGGGTGGCTAACTTGTATAAATTAGACTTAGAAATGGATGCAACTTGTATCTCTTCTTAAAGATGTGGCTGTGGCCATCTTGAAAATCTTGTTCTACTTCTCCTGAATGGATGGTTATAACTGTTTTCACTAAGGCTTCATATAATGTCTAGTTGGTCCTAAAGAAAATATGCCAGTATGACATCTAAATCTTGTTATCACTAGTCCACCTAAATGAAAATGTGGCAATCTGACATCCAGAAATTGTTATTCCTACTTGTCCTGAATGGATTGTCATATCAAAATGGGGTTTTCACTTAAGTACTTCTCATGATGTCTATGTGGGCCCAACTTAATAAAATTGGTCTAGTCTAACATCCAGTATGACAACCATGGCAGCCATCTTAACAATCTTTATCACAACTCTGCTTGAACAGAAAGCCATTTTGAGATGGGGTTTTTCACCAGAAGACTTCTTATACCTAGTTGGTCTTAAAGAAAATTGTACCGATCTGACATCCAATATGCCACCACTCCAGAAATCTTGTCTATCTTCGTAGTGCTTCTCTGAATGGAAACTACTATTTTGAAAATATTGGTATCTCCACTTCTTTTCAAATGGATGACTATATCAGCATGGAGATTTCACCAGTATGCTTATGATACCTAGCTGGTCCTAAATGAAAATGGTGCCGAGCTGCTATCCAATTTGTGTATAACAGAAGAAAATTTGAAAATCTTGTTATCACTAAAGTATATCAGTGATTGTTTCAACACTCAGCAGTTCAAAGACAGAAATAGTCCTATCTTAAATTCCTATCACCTCTTTTTACCCAGTTGAGCATCAGTCCATTTCAGGGACTTGTTTTTATAATTGACAAACTCTGCACATTTTCATAAAGCCAGAAAATTGGCCAAGGCTGTTAAATTACTTATCATAATGATAAGGAGAATTTTCTCTGCCAGTGTTTATGTTAGGAATTTGAAAGGGAGCGAATCCTGTATACTGAGAAAGATTGTAATTAAAATATAAATGAAAAATTAAAATTTATTCCATGTTTGTAAAACTTTGCTCCAAAAATGTAAGTATTATCTGACCTCTGTGTTAACATGTGTTATCACATGTGCAAGAAAAATGCAAAACTGACCATGATATTGCCTATAAGAAGGAATGGATAGACTTTGACACTGTATTACTGAAATAAATAATTGGTAGATTAATAAAATGGTGGGTATTTATGCAACAGAATCATGCAGCATCTATCATTGTTAATGCAGGTTCACAAAGTATGAAAATTTGACACCATAGGATTTATACAGCCCGACTTTTGATAGATTTATTGCCCATTTTCCCCTCAATATTAATCTCCACCACAGCAAATTATTATGATAAGCATAGCTCAGAACTCATTCAAAATATTATAATGCAATTTGAAATGTTTGTTGATTTATTCACATTGAAAGATTTTGGTCGTGTCAACTTCAGTTTGGATAGAGTTATGACCCCTGACAGTTAATATATCTTCACATGGGATGTTGCTTGTAAGTGATATATGTCAAGAATCATTCAACATATTCTTATGCAGTTATATCTTTTTGGCATGCATTGGCTTTTTGTGGGTTTATTTTCTTATAAAAGAGTTGTGGCTCCTGATTGCTTCATCCTCCTGACTGGTTCTGCAAGGTAACTTTACCATTACTAATGTTTTGTGGATTTTAATCAGATTTTTCATGTCACTCTTGATTGATGAGACCAGGAATGAGTTTTACTTCCTGCTTTCCACATTATTTAAAGGACTGATGGTCCATCTTCCTGTCTGGGTATCCATTAAACTTGGTTGCATTTCAACAAAATTTTACACATAGCATTATATTTAAGAGACCTTGACTTAATTTGATTTGCAGTATTACACTACATTATTTACATATTCACGCAGCCACATTATATTGAGATGTTTAATGGCGCTTGGTTGTCTGTCCTAATAACCTTGTTTTGCATAGGCTAAGGCTAACTTTACCATGGAATATTGCATTTCAGCTACAGTTACGATATGACTTTATATTGGCAAGACTTCAAATGATTTGGATTTCCACCATTTCACATCATCAATAGTTATGGCTCTTGATTTGCCATCTTTTCCCTGTAACTGGGATTCCTTTTGGCATTCTTCATATATAGACCATGCCAAGCATATTGTAGAGAGTGAGACATTCCACTGCACACATTGCTCTCAGCTCTAGTTCTTACTCTCCCACCATAAAGTGGGGTGTATTATATTATGATTTGATCTGATGTATGATTTGATGTATGTCCATCCATCTGAAACCAGTTCCATTTCCACACAGTAGTTCTTTACAATCATATGTACTGTGGCTGGTTTGCTCCTTGGGTAAGATGCCTATCAATTTTGGTGTCAGATGTCAAGGTCACTGTCTGAAAAGGAGAAGGATGGTTGTTACACAGTAACATTGGTACTGTGTCAGAGACATCTACTGATCTTTTTGAATGACTTCCAAGTAGTTTAAGGTGAAAGTCTACCTATGTTTGGGGTATAAACATCAAAGATCAAGGTCATTGTAGCTGAAAGAAATGTGCATTTTGCAGAATAATTATTGTTCTGGAGCAAGCTCATTAATTAAACTTTGTTTATGGTTTGCACTTATCATGAGAAAGATACCTGTTGATCATGGGGCTCTAAAGATCAGAGGTCATTATAAAGATAAGTCTGCTTAGAAAATAGTGACCATAGGTTGAAGGTTATCAGGATCTATTAGTAGTCACACAAGTCAACTATGTTCTAGTGACTACATAGAGGACTATTAACCATGGGGTGAGCATAATAATTTACATTTCACAGTGCAGTTCTTGTTACAGCATGACATTTGTTAATAGCCTTTAAATTTGTAGTTTTTAGCAGCTATTTTGTTTTCTGGAATTGGTACCCCATATATAAAAAAGGAATTAACAGAATTCTATTGGCACATTTACTTTCCTTCAGGTCTTGATGAGGCAGGACTCGGAGAAAGATGAAGAGGATTTAGATGGAGCTCCACTAGATACAGAAATCATAGGGGACCCAGATTTAGATGGCAAACCTCTAGATGATATTGATATTGAACCAGTCCCTGATGAAATTGAAGATGTAAAAAGTAATCAGCTCACATTTTGTACATTCAGCATGTTTGATATGATACAAAATATCTAGGCATGAAAGTGAATCCAAACACATAAAGGAAATTTGTCTTAGATGGACAGAGGATACTTACTTTGGTCCAAGATGCTCATTCTTAATACAAATAAAATATATTCTAACTTGTGATATGCCAGTGCAGTATGTATAAAAGCATTTTCATTTGTATCATTTGACTTCCTCATTTTAAATGTGTGGGAGCTTCATTGATGCAAAGACTTCTATCTTATATTTTGATCAGAAGGTGCTGCTTTTTTTTTAAGGTAAATTATTTATTTTGTGTATAAGTATACAGAGATACACTTTGCCTTATCATAAGTTAGTCATGTCTTTGTTCATATTAAACATGTTTGTATATCACAGTAATAGAAAACATTTATTTTATAAGACAACAGGTGGTAGTCATCATTGTCCATTGATTCTCTTATACCAACTGCTTTCACAGTATACTATATAGTAAATACTTTTTACAGTCCCACTGCCAGATAAGGAGGAAGACTTAGATGGAGTGCCTTTGGAGGATGCAAAGCAACTGTCCTCGCCAAAACCAAAGTTTGCCATGTCCAAGTGGGAAACAGTTGATGAAACTGAGTTAGAAGCTCAAGGTATGTCACATAATTGTTATTTCTCATTCAGATATATGGTATGTAGGTATGTACCTATGTACAGGTAATTAGTAATTTGATTTACAGATGTTAGTGAGTGAGTTGTGTACTCATTGTTGGTTAGTTGTATACTCATTGTTGGTTGTGTACTTACTGTTGGTTAGTTGTATACTCATAGTTGGTTAGTTGTGTTCATGTTGGTTAGTTGTATACTCATTTTTGGTTATGTACATGTTGGTTTTAGCAATCAATATATTCAGCTTCAATTTTAGAAGAGTCATATCCTTTTAATGACTATTTCCTCCTAACTTTGGTTTCCCAAAACAAGTGAATTTTGCAAGGCCCTAAAGAGCAGATTGTGGCATCTGGAGCCATTTGCAATTCACATATTGCAAATGACACCTTTTTTTCTTATCTCTCTCTAGCCATGACAACATCGAAGTGGGATCTGCTGGATCAACAAGAAGAAGAGGAAGAGGAAGAAAAAGATAAGGCCATTGAGGAGGAGGAGGATCTTGATGGGGCGTAAGTTATGTCAGCATTAAAATTTTTATGGGGGTCAGTTGGGGGTGTAGGAAGGAGTCCTTTGTGAAAGAATTATTTTCTCAAGAGGTTTACTGTATTGAATATAAGATTTTTTGTGTGATTCTTTTGAAAGTTGTGTAATATACACCATTTAGCATGGTGTGATAAAACCCTTTACCAGATTCATACATTTTCCTCCATTAAAATTGGAGAAGGATTACATGGGAATACTTTTCTTCGGGCTGTCAATATTGAAAGTAATTTTTGACTGTAACCAGGTTATGTACCCACATTATTTCAGAAAAATTGAAACTTTCACTTGATCTGTGGGAATGACTTATTATGGACATTAGGGACAAGGTAAAATGCCAACAGTTCCAACTTTTATCACATCTGTCATGGTCTCAAGGTCCAGGCTATTTGCTTCCTTTACATTGAAATGGATCAATGTGTATACATCCAACAACTTATATTCTGATAGAGGTACCAAAAGTATCTGAGTGTATCTTCATCCTAATTGCTGTACCAAAATGGAGAATACACGACCACCTGGGTCAGTATAGGAAGGCAATGGAATATAATCTCTGTGATCCACACCATAATACTCTATTCCAACGGAGACATCCATACCATAATTGCTAGCTTTCTAGGCTCTTCACTGAGACATAGACAGTTCCGTTGCAATTAAATTTACTGTTCCATGATCACTAGCACACTGCGCTTTCAGAGAAGAAAGGATATTGCATGGACCAAAGACCTCAAATGACTTTGCTGTGCATTTTGTCTCGCATGGGTTGAGCAGTTGCCACAAGCATTTGACCAAAACTGTTCTGTAACTGGCCATGGGATGGAGATCAAAGTTGACACTCTTCAGTTTTTGTCTCAGACATCATTGATTCCAAAGGGCTCAACATGGTCTGGTAGGACCTATAGCCATGACACAACAGATCATAAGATTGTATTCATGATTTCTGTTGGATTTGCGAGAGGGGAAAATTTTCCCTTTTCGAAGCCGCTCCCTGACGGAGTCTTCTCCAGTCTTGTTATCTAGAAGCTGTCGTACATACCTTAGGGGAACAGAGATGTCTTCTCCACCTAATCCTATTTTCCTTAAGTATTATGCTTGGGTAACATATTTAAAGAAGAAGCCCAATTATTCCTAGTAAAGTATCATCCTGGCCATTTTGGACAAAAAAAAACAAACATTAGTATTTGATTATTGTGAATTCATCAGAATCATTTTCAGTTATATCACTAAGATCATTGGTACATCAACCTATTCAAGATTAATGGTATTTATCATGGGGAGTAACCTGGCAGAACAAGACACCATTTAAACTGCACTAAAGAGATTAATTAGTTCACCTATCATTAAAAGTTATGCCTCCTCACCACTTTTGCAGCCAGCAGGCAAAATCAGCAACACATTTCTTGGAGCCTTCTGCTCCAGTAATAACTGAGATATTCTTTGGATTTGGCGACAGTCCCTGTGCCAAGGGGAGATCATTCTGCCTGACCACCATTTATGTGTGCAGACTTTAGCTAAATGTTTTTATCCTTGGAGGGCTGTGTTTGTGAGGTAGTATTAGTTCTACGGTATTATGATTTGGTATGTATTCTACAAGAAGTGTGTTTTACTAGGTTTCTTAGCACTTGCAGGTGTTTTTTAATTATTTATTAATTATCACTCTATTTTTCATTTTATTTAGAAAACAAAATCAAAGCATACTTTATTGAATTTTTAATAAATGTTATGCTCACCATGGTGATAATCTTGTAACTAGTTTTTGTCATAGGCTGCAAAAAAATCCCCATTAAAACCGTGAAAAAAATCCCTAAAAATACCTCCTCCAATTGTAAAATTGAATTTCACTTCTAACTCTGAAAACACAAGAAAAAAAATGGAATATTCATAGGGGGAGGAGGAAGGGCAGTTATATTTATTGGACATCACAAAACTTTTAGTTGAAGACAATGTTTACTGCCCCTGCATCCGTGTTGATTCACACTTCTGGTCTTTTAAATGCATCTTTTCCAGCTTGACAATAGCTGTATATATTTTGCTATATCTTAGTGCAAACTGTTCTAATTATTGAAAAAAACTGACTGCCTTGCTGAGGTCTTGTTAGGGTTGGCAGGTCTGTTACTGTGTTTCATTCCTAGAAATTAAAAATGCTACTAGTGTTTGATAAATCAACAGTATTTGTTACAACTCCTTGGTCATAAACTAACTGAAAGAAAGAAGACAAACTAACAAGTTTATTAAAATCAACAAATAAATTTATTTCTCTAAATTGCAAAAGTAAAAATTCAGAGGAACTTGCAGTATTATGAACTATGTGGCAAATAATCCTATCACAAGTCCAAAAGTATGTTCCAAATGAATCCCAGTATTTCCTGTGCTGATGTACCATTAATCTAAAATAGGTTGATGTACCAACTGTCTTGATGTATCACAGTGATATAATCTAAAATGTTTTTTATTAATTCACAATAATCTAGTACTAATGGGGGGTATCAAAAATGGCAAGGAACACTTTGTAATTCCAATGAATCATTTAAATATCTCAATTTATATCAGAAGACAACTGAAAATGATTCCACAGACTCGTCTCAAGAAAGGAATGAAATAATTTTATATACGTCAACCATATATAAAAACATAAGACAATAAAATCAGTAGAATGTGGGTCAAAAGTTTGCTTCCAGAATAATCTGTAAATAAGGCTAGATATTGAACTCAAAAATCAGTAAGCAACTTTTTAAACAATGATGAAAGTCATGTAGGTCATAATTATTTTCCCCATTTTACCCAAAATTGCACACAAAGGTCAAACACAAAATATACAAAACACAGTATTGTTATCTGGTAATATTAGCTTTCCACACCTTTTATTTTATCCCAGTGAAAAAGAATTATAAAGCATTTTATTTTGTTTCAATGCACATATATCAATAAGGTATCTGTTGTCAGTTATTTCTGCTCACTGTCTTAAATTGTATGTGAGATAAGTGAGGATAGAGAGAAAAGAGAAAACTTACATGGCATTCAATCATCAGTAATGCAGAAAATGAATGATAGAATGATTAGAAATACTAGTATATAAAAAATTAATATTTATTCAAATTGATCCTTCAACCGAATACAGCTATTATGAAAAATTTAAATCCTCCTAAAAGCACATTTCATTTTATTCATTTTTTTATCCAAAGAACAACGATCCTGTAAAGTACTAGAATTATTGCTTGAATCACTTTTATTAATGAAGCAATGTATATGTGCTATCAGTATTAAACCCCAGACATTACTAATTTTCAGACAAAACCACAGTATCAACATTGTGTCTATCAAGTCTCATGGTACACCCAGATGCTTGTCATATAAAAAGTCTTAAAATTGCAGAATTAAATAAGTCAAGCTTTCTCAAAATCACTGGTTACTAGGTACAATCTTTAACATTATCATGTGAGTTGCAGTTATCCATTCAGTGTGATTTCATCAATGTGGTTGCAAGGTTCACTAATACAGTGCACAGATAATCACTTCCTTTTCCATGATGACATTTGACCTATTTAGCTCACATGCTATGGGAGTGTCGTTTTAAAGTTCTTTTTTATACTCTTTTTTTTTTTCTTGTCAAGTTTGATGGTTGAAATTGATCTGTACATGAGACAAGCACAAACAAATGAGTGTCTTTAAATTTAGTTAGCATATTTGCACTTTGGTGGTGTGCTTTTGAGCACTAAAACAAAGGAACAATTCCATTTTCTTTAAGTTTAGTTAACTTCTTTGAACTTTGGTTGCTTCAGTTTTCTTTTTAACAGTGTAAATAATTGATCTTCACAAGTGTTTTATTTTGTGCTTCCATTGATGTTATTCACTTGGCTTCCATTGATGTTACTCGGACATAACCATGTTTTAAGTATGGAACTTGTTAGGGTTTTCATTTGTGCTCATACATGTGGTAGTATTGTTTTAAACATTCAGGTCATTTCTGTTTGCATCAGCATCATTTTATTTTCTGTCCTTCTTTCTTTGGTCCTTATATATTAAATATTTGTGGATGTTTAACCACAAAATAAAATACCTACTAATATGCAAACTTTGACAGACAAAACCACAATTTTAAGTACCCACAAAAATATTAGTTTTTTTTTTTAACCTAACTACATAGATTGAGCCCCAGGAAAATAAATGAAACTACTACAGTTAATATAAATTGGTTTGGTTTCCTGTCCATTAGAACTTGCATAGTCAGACTGACTCCATGTTGGGGATATCGAGATCAACCAAGTCGTTTTTGAGCCACATGAATGCTGGAGAAGACTTAAGCCAATCTATTTGAATCTCACTGTTTGATTTCAGACCATTGGAAGAAGATCTAGATGGAACAGAGATGGTTTCTGATGATGAGTCTCAGGATTCTCAGGAGTCCTCTTCTATCTCCACAACTTCAGCATCTGCACCAGAGAGACTCTTGAAACAGGAGCTCTCAGAGGAAAGGAGAGCTAAACTTAGGGAGATTGAGGTAAAACTGCTATCGATAAAGGTTTATATTGTCATATTTTAAGACCGAATATAAACTTTACTAAGAGGAAATATTCAAAATGTAATATGAATTGAAAAATCAGATAGATTCTAATCGGTGTGCACTCAAAACAGTAATTAGTTTTGAACGGAATAATAACACTAGACAATACATAACTTGGTTTAACAAAAACAAAGATAGACCTAACATTTAGTGTTGAAACATAATATGTGAAAATTGACAATGTGCAGAACATCTGTAATGATTAAACTTAGGCAATATGCAATAAAAAATAGATTGATTGATTGATTGATTGATTTAATTTTAACGGCGCACCAGCACTTTTAGGCTATTTAGCGCCATACAGTAGGTCATATATGTAAAAAGAAAGGTTCAATATCGACCAGCGATATAGTAAAAAAAAAAACCATAGTAGTTAAATATAAAATGATAAATGTTGTCAACAGTTAAAAATGTCGGTTCCCGATCAACGGGAAATGTAAATGATGTATCTTGATGAAAAGTTGTAAATAATAGTTGGTATTTGCATTAGTTAAAAATTAGTTTGGGTAAGGTCATAACAAGTTACAGTTTAAAATAAAGATTTACTTCCTTTAGGAAATCTAAAATACTAGTGATTTGAATAGTATCAAAAAGTTCCTGCATGTCGTGTACATTATAGTATTTATCACGCGCAGGTTGCAGGTCGGAACACGTGGTCATAAAGTGTTTAACAGTAAATGGTACATTGCAAGGAACGCACTCTGGTGGATCTTCACCTTTTAGTATGTGTGAGTGGGTAATGTATGTATGACCAATTCTGATTCTTGCAATGACAACCTCCTCCCTACGAATAGTTCTGTAGGAAGGAGTCCATTCTCCCAAGATTGGTTTGATGGCATGAAGTTTGTTATTGATTGCATCATCCCATGATACCTGCCACTTTTGACGTAGATACTTTTTGATACAAGGTTTAAAATCAGAATAGGGTAATTTAAAATCTGATGGTTCTAAAAATAAAACCATCTTAGCAGCCCGGTCTGCTTCTTCGTTACCTCTAATACCAATATGACTAGTTAGCCAACAGTATACTATATTGCATGAGGCACTAAGCTCAGAGTTTTTGATCAGAACATTCACCAATAGTGGATTATCTAGTTTGATATTGTGTAGCGCCTGAAGCACTGATAATGAGTCACAGAAGATAATACTATTTAGAATATGTTTAGATTCGATAAATGTCAGAGCAAGGTCTATTGCTCTGATTTCCGCTGAAAATATGGATGCATCATTTGGCAAACGCTCTTGGGTTATGTGTTTGCCACTGACGAAGGCTGCAGCAGCCTTATCAGCAACCTTTGATCCATCAGTATAAAATCTAGCATAATGTGTAAATTCATTGAGTAGATCATGATAAGAATTCAAGAATAGGATAGGGTTTGTCTCAGATTTTTTCCGATCGTGTAATGTAAAATTCACTTGGGGTTGCTTAATGAGCCAAGGTGGTGTTTTCGAGACAAATGTTTTCTGGATTAAAGATAGATTACATTTGATTTGGTCAAAGCAGGATGATATTCTAATACCAAATGAAGGTATAGCATTTGGTTTATTTACGTATAAAGCTTTGTAATTTGGATGAAAAACGGCCGAAAAAGCAGGGTTCAGAGGGTTGGATCGTAACTTTAGAGCATAATGTGCAGAAAGCATTTCTCTGCGATGCGATAGATGTTTTCTTCTTGTGTGTAAAGTCTAGGTTGGAACTTAAAGATATGACTATTTATCAAGACACATTTAGTAAATAATGATATGCCAGATTATGTTGTGTTCCATATTTCTTCTAATTTACTGAATGATATCAGAGCTGTCAGTTTTATATTTATTTATTTATATTTCATTTTTTTAGATTTTGCTGTATCTCATATCTCTCACAGAATCTTAGTTAATTTTGTGATTATTGACTTAGTCAACCAATCATGATCTTGAACAAACTAGTGTCATCAGTAGCCCAACAAAAAATGGCAGACAGCTGAGATTTCTGGAGAAAAACTCTAACAAGAAATTGCAATCTGCCCAAATATGAATTTGTACATTTTTGAGAGACCATGTTTTACCCATCTTCACTATGGCAAGTGGCAAATTTGAGCCAGAAGAGTTTTGTCTCCACATCAACATCCTAGAAATGAAGGCCATAAAAAACATGTTTCATTTCTGGAAGGACCAGTATTGTGGAAATGTAGTCCTCATTATAGGAGATAATTCTTTAGTGGTCGACTACCTCCTCAAAAAGGGTTATGAAATCCAAATCTATGCATTCTTGTTTTTGATTTTCTCTAGGTGCACACAAATGAATAATAGGGCCCAGATTAGATGTTCTCCAGACAGGATCAATTTCCTGGTCATTTCACTGTTGAGAAGGAATCAGACCCTTCACATGAAGTGGTCTATCCACTCATATATCTTTCAGTAGATTTGTGCACTTTAAGAAAGCCCTATGACAAATTTGTAATGAGGTGGATGAAATCAAAAACTGTCTACATGCATCTCACCAAGGTGGCAGAGTGGTCTAAAGCACTCTCCGTTACGGATCACTGCCATCTCACCTCTGTCTGACTGTGTTTGAGTCTAAGATTCGGTGAATGTAGATATGTGAGATAGCTTGCCAGTAGCTTCTCATGGGTCAGTGGTTCTTTCCGTGGATTTCCTGGTATCTTCCTCCGCCATTAATACTGGCCACCATGTATAGCCTATCGTGTGCTGAAAAATGGCATTAAGCCCCAGAACAGCAACAACAACAGCATCTCACCAGTCCCAGACCCAAAGACAAAGATGCATGCTGTCATTTAGGAGGGGTTTTGAGGTTATGTCTGCTCTTCACACCCTTATTGGTCTTATTGGTATTAAAAACAATTTAAAACTGAGAGACCACAAATGCAAAGAGATTCAGATACACCTTCCTAGATAGGACAATTCCTGAGTGAAGATCTGCTCAAACTAGTGATAGACAAAGCCATGAAAAATTCTCTCAAGACCCAACTGGCCCAATCAGTAAAGGTGACACGTTTCATGCATGTCCATGTCAGGGCAGCCTTGTAAAAAAAAATATTTAGTCCGCTAAACTTTGAAGGTATATGAGGAAATTTGGTCGATTCCAAGGACTGGTGCAAAAGCAATAACATGCCTCAATATCAGAGTATTTACCTAATCACATTGCTTTTAAACTCTCCTGCACCAGCATGCAAATGTAACCATCCTTATTAACATGTCACTAAAGCTAAAATTGGTAAACTGTTGACACCTAGTGGTGGTGAGGGTAGATAAGGAAAGTGTTGGAAATAATTTCCTCCTTTGATTTGTATGTATTATAGAAATTAAAGACATCATTTAATCTTGCTGGATTTGAGAAGTAGCAGAGCTTCTCCCCAAATTAATGTTAGGGTAAGTATTCTTGGAGAAATATATTTTTACCAAATAATTAGCTTTTTTTTAGAAATTAATCATTTACAAGCCAAATTAGTCACCTAGATGCATACATTCAGATTTGAAACTCATTCTTGTGTCAGTTAAAAAAACATTCATGTGACATGTCAGTGAGGGATATTATCCTTGAAAATTATGTAAAGTCAAAAAGAAAAAAAAAGTATAACAGGGTCAGTGTGAGAGAATCCAATTTAACAAAGGATTAACACTGTGATTATTTTCATTTATATTTAAAGTTGAATCGGCATGAAACTATGGATGAGTGCATTATTGATTGAGGTTTTACAGTGCACCTGCACTGTAAGGTGGTTTAGCACCACATAAAAAGGTTATATAATAAAGGATTTATGTATAAAAAATTGGTTAGATAACATAATGTGATGGTGATGGTGAGGATATCATATAAAGGTTCCTGATCGGAAGAAAATGTAAATGTTGCATACAAAAGTGAAATTAGATAATAAAAGATATGCTGTGAAAGTTGGTTGCACACAAGCTATATTTTAGAATTATGGAAGAACAGGCCACCAAGACCCAGCCTGAAAATACCTGGCCCAGCAAAATTTCCCTCCCATTAGTCCCTAATATTTTCAGTAACCAGTAGGAACTGATCTGTCTGTGTACCCAGAAAAATTTCTATACCTGTCCATCCCTGGAATCAATGTTAACTTCCTTCAAGAAATTTAAAATACGGCACACTTTCTGAATCTAAAAGCTCCATCATGTGCTGAACTTTGTAGTTAGTCATTGGTGGGTTGGGTATCTAAACAAACTCATCTTTCCATATTAGATATATAATGTTGCTTAACAGAGTTTGTGTCATAAACTGAATTAAGTTATATTTTGATTATCAATCTCTGTGGTTATACAAGCTAGTAAAATTTCCTCATTCAAATTCATGGATTTTGGAAGGCATATACTCTTTGTTCCAAAGAGGGATACTCACTGGTTATCATTAAATTTATGGTTTGCAATAATTGGTTCCACATTTATTTAAAAACAAATTGAATTCAAAATAAGATCAGGGGACAATGACATTGTCTTCTGAATGTATTTTAGAATGATTGCACCAATCTAGCTTAAATTTTATTAAAGTTTTCTATTTTGGTCTTGTCTAACCTTATTTGTAATCATTTTAATGAATTGTATGAAACTTATTCCATAATTGCAAATCTTTTGCTTGTCATTGCTTGCAGAGGATCCAAGTTATTCAATTCTTTTCATGTTAATCCTTTATTTCTTATAATCATAATATACTAAGCTTGCCTGTGTTTTCCAGGTGAAGGTAGTGAAGTACCAGGATGAAGTGGAGAGTGGCAAAAGAAGTCGCAAACCTGGGATGACAG
This sequence comes from Potamilus streckersoni, assembly GCA_016746295.1. Taxonomy (NCBI): domain Eukaryota; kingdom Metazoa; phylum Mollusca; class Bivalvia; order Unionida; family Unionidae; genus Potamilus; species Potamilus streckersoni. Next base: position 758,110 of record JAEAOA010000606.1, on the reverse strand, counting down.
TTGCAGAACAGGTGGAACACCACAGGAAAAAACTTCTCTCAAAGGTAGACACATTAATAGAACCTTCCCCGTTTATGATAGGATGATCAGGAAATATAATCTTAGGGGATTGGATATGTATTAAGTTTTGTCTCTAACATCTTTTCCATGAGAGATTTTCTCATTCTGTTCACAGACACAAGAAGTACAGTACTGTCTTCTTTCACTCATGCATAGTACAATTTATTTTTGCTTATGCTTAACAGGGTTACTGCAGGTCATGGAATCCTGGAAAAGTTTTGGAATTTAAAAAATAAATTTCAAGGGCCTTGAAAAGTTATGGAATTTGTCAAAACCTTGCAAAGTTTTTGAAAAAGTCATGGAATTTGTGACAATGGCATTAAAAAAATTGATTACTTCAAATTTCATAGAGCACTGATTACCGATTAAAAAAAATGATAAAATTACTAACGATAAATGGTTTCAATTCATATAACAAGAGTAAGTTCCCCTAATGGAAGTATCACATGATTTCCTGTGTAGTTCACTAAATAAAAGAAAGCAACTGGAAAGTAATGTGTTTTGTTAATATTGTAAATAGGACCACAGACAAAGACTACATAGGATTGTTTTCTTTTTTCTTTTGAATACAAATTACATTGAACAATGGATTATGACATGAATTACTACATGAAGTCAAAGTGTGCTAGCCCAGGTAAATTTAAAATGTACATATTAGAAATATTTGTTGTTAACTTTGTTATTTTAGATTGAAAGATGTCATTTAATATGAGATGTCATTTAATATGTTCATTTACTTGACAATCCAAGATAGCGCGGTCCTTGAGTTTTATGAAATGGTCCTGGAAAAGTTTTGGAAAAGTCATGGAACTTGTTTTTGTTAAGTCTGCAGGAACCCTGCTTTAATGTTGTTCGTGTATGAATAATTTGACATTCAATATGGATTCCTCAGTTGCTACTTGTAAACATTTGTTATTGGTTAAGAATAATAGGGATGATTTTAACACTCAGCAGTTAAAAAAAAGATGATCTTATCTAGAATTCCTGGAGCTTCTTTTCAGATAAAGAGTGTAAGTTCCATCAAGAAATTATTTTGATTAATATGCATGCTTTGGGGTGGGGAATATTGTGTTACGATTTATAACCATCTCTCAATTTTCTTTTCACTAAAATTCTTCACCATGTACAAATACCAAACTTTGTTGATAGCTTCCACTTGGCATAAGGAAGAAGTATACCAGTTTGTGGAGGATGGAGTTAGTCAAAGGGCAAATCACTGAGACTAAAGCATGAAAATATATTTCTGCACAGTACTTTTAGTTCTTCACAATAACTGTGAATCTATCTCTATGGATGGCTTGTCCAGGTGGTAAGGTTAAATGTTCAATTCAGTGTAACTGAGAAAGGAAAACCATTTCTACACAACAGATTTGAATTCTACATCATAAACCTGGATTGACTTTGTAGATGGCTTGCACTTTGAGTAATGTAAAGGTTGTTGATTTTGAGGTCAAAAATTTACAGGTCAAGATTCCTGAATAATGAAACAAATCTGTTCTTGATCATGTACATTCACCAAAGTGTATGGCTAACTTATACTTTGGATTGGACAGAAACCTGTTAACATGGAATCAAAAAGGTCAAAATTCAAGATAATTATGATTGAAAGAAGAATTCGATATTTTTGCATATTAAATTTAGTTCTAGTCCTTGTACATAGATCAAAGTTTGTGGAGGGCTTACACTTGACATTTGAAAAGAGCAGTTAATTTGGGAGTCAAAAGTCATAAATAGGCTTTGCAGAAATTTTTTGTTCCTGTGTAAGTTCCTGGTGAATTGGCTTTTACTCTGGGTAATCAACAAACCTTTCAATTTGAGGGTCAGAGGTCATCATAAGTCTGACGAGAAAATTCTGATGTCTGCACAGTAAGTTTAATTCAAGACTACATATCTTGAGACCTTTTGTTTAATAATTGGTAGCCAGCTGTTAGTGATTACACAGAGGACTTTTATACAAAGTCTGGTATCTAATATGCCATTGATGGCACTATGTTCAGTTAAAGTGAACGTTTCTTTAGCTAGCTTGTTTATTGTCTGTCATTTGTATTTAATTGAAAATATGTCTTGGAATACATTACTGGTAATAACATCTGTTTGTGTTTAATTGAAAATATGTCTAGAATTCATTAGTGGTAATGACAGATATTTGATTACATTTAAATTGAACATGTCAGAATATATTATTATTATATTTTGACAGCTGTTTGATTGTAAAATACAACTAGGATATGTTACTGGTAATGACAGCTGTTTGATTGTATTTAATGTAAAATACATCTAGGATATGTTACTGGTAATGACAGCTGTTTGCTTGTATTTAATGTAAAATACATCTAGGATATGTTACTAGTAATGACAGCAGTTTGATTGTATTTAATGTAAAATACATCTAAAATATATTACTGGTAATGACAACTGTTTGATTGTATTTAATGTAAATAAAATACATCAAGAATATATTGCTGGTAATGACAGCTGTTTGATTGTATTTAATTGAAAATACATTTAGTATATTTTACTTTTAATGACAGCTGTTTGATTGTATTTAATTGAAAATACATTTAGTATATTTTACTTTTAATGACAGCTGTTTGATTGTATTTAATTGAAAATACATTTAGTATATTTTACTTTTAATGACAGCTGTTTGATTGTATTTAATTGAAAATACATTTAATATATTTTACTTTTAATGACAGCTGTTTGTATTTAATTGAAAATACATTTAGTATATTTTGCTTTTAATGACAGCTGTTTGATTGTATTTAATTGAAAATACATTTAGTATATTTTACTTTTAATGACAGCTGTTTGATTGTATTTAATTGAAAATACATTTAGTATATTTTACTTTTAATGACAGCTGTTTGATTGTAAGCTGATGATACTAGAAACTTTACATTTCTTTCAATTGTAAATGTAGGAAAAATTTTAAAATTTTTGTTGCATGATTGTTTTCACCTCTTTAAGAGTCATCACTTCCTTGTAGGTAATTTTCATAATAATTTTGAATAGTTGTAAAAGTTATGGTAATATGCACTTTCTTTTTTTACTGACCATGTTCTTTTATCATAAGTTTCTTACATCTCAGTATCAGCTTGTGGCCACATAACATCAGTGTACTTGCAAGAGGTCTTTGCTTTTCACTTGTTTTATTTGTTTTAAATTGTTAAGAAAATTGTGTCTCTGGGTTATAACATTACATAATTTGTCCAACTTTTGTGTTGCACTGGTACTCTGGGATGATGATGTAAATATTTGTTATCTTCAGGAATTGATCGATTCACCTGGTGGAGAAGCTTACAAGAGGCATATGTCCGGTTCACCATACAGAGGGTATGTCGACAGTCCCAAGAGATCTAAAAGATCAAAAAGGTTTGCAAAAGCTTGTAATGATTTATTTCAGAGTAAATTTAATCCCACATTTACAACATGACAGATCAAAACTGTGATTGATGCAATAGCAACAAGTCAATATGATGACATTTAATAAAGAGTTATTGAAAGTATTAGGGTTTTAAGTGCTCCGATGATCAAGAAATACTAAATACTTGAGTTCAGAGAATTAATATAATGTGTGTTGATCCTACATTAGTGGTAATCAAGATATAGTAACTTTTACAATAGCCACAGCATTGGCATCAGTAGTTTGTTAGAGTTTGGTTAAAATGTATCATTTACATATATTGTCTTCATCAGTGTCATAAATCGTTATAATTCATTCCATGACATGCATGCATCTTTTATCGTGCAGTCGAGGTGATATTCAGAGAACAATTCACTAAGGTTGTGGTTAATTATTTTTCAGTTGATATTTCAAAAAAACTTCCATCATACTTGGCATGAATCATTACGAAACTAAAGCTGTTCACCCTATAACATGGTTGCAAGACCCTGTGACCTCTGAGTCAAGGTTACAGTCATAGAAAATTGGTGTTACGGTTTTGGTTATTAAAGTTTCATTATTTGCTTATATTTCCTAAACTTGTTGATAGTTTACAAAATTCTACATTATGAATGACTTGCAGTAGAGGTAAGGAAGAAGTCTAATGATCAGGCTCTAAAGATCCAAGGTCAAGGTTACTGTGACTGAAATAAGTTATTTGTGCTAAAAGGTTTCAGCTATCAGTACAGATGTGTATAATATATGAATGAATACTGTTTATGGTACCACTCCAGTGGCCTAGTGGTTAAAGAGTCTTATAAAAATGGTACTAGCAGCTTCCTTGCTAGGCGCTCAGCATTAATAGGTTAGTGTTATGACTGGCTGGCCTGGTGTCAGAATAATGTGACCAGGTGTGACATCATGCTCAATGTCTGTGGCATGATGCCCCAGTGCTAGACATCACAATAAACTGCCACACTACAGACGTCATAGCCATATAACTGAATAATTGTTAAAGCTATGTTTAAAATCCAATCACACACACTTTTTCATGGTACAGTTGTTAAAATTATTTGACTGTTTAGTCTTGCAACTGGATATGCTTAATGATATAATACTGTGAACACAACTAGTCCTGCAGTTTCTGATGGATCTCTGAAACTTGATACACATTGTTATGTATATTTAATTGTTTGTTACTTTAAAAAATTTTAATTGCATTACATGCTATTGTAATGAAACATTTTTTACTGGAATTGACGTCCAGAATTTAGTTATTTTTCTTCATTTCTATAAGCAACTAATAATAAAAACGTATCTAGTTCTTGATCTTGTTCCAAACTCGGTGACAGTTTTGGTAAACAAATTTTGTTATTTTTTTTCTATATTATCTTTCTCAGAGTAAGAAGCATTAAGTTGAGTCAAGGTCATACCTGGTCTACGTGATAAGTAGCATATATCAATTGGTACAAATTTCTATTTTTCCTGAAAAATGAACTTTTGACCCTCATCCAGGATTCTGTTTTGCATCTTAATTAGCTGTATAACTTGTTTTTGATAGAGGTTTATGAGTGGGGCTTTAAACACTTGACATGTTTAGTGTATTATGTTGTGACCAGCTTGGGTTGAATTTTTATTTTCTTCAAATTAATGAATTCAAGACATTATTTTCCCTGGAAATACAAAAATGTTCTAACAAAATTCTTGGATAAAGACATTTATTGTAATTTATACTGAATTTAAAACTGGAATAATATTTTATGTGATTCAACAAGAGACTGTTGATACAGCAGCACTTTGCTGACCACAGCAGATGTCCTCACCTTCAATTTCAGATTTCATTGGGTCTCAAACTCTGTTTCATTTAGGATTTTTATTACTAGAACTTTTATTTTTAATTCTTGTATTTAATTCATATCGTATGTTCTTTTGTTTCTCATTTTTCACTTTTTATTCTTGGGAAATAAATTATTTGTTAAGTTTACAAAGCTTGTTGTTTTCACTCTTTTCTATTACTTATTTTAAGAGCATAGACTCATAACAGAAAATTGGGAACTTGTCTTTGGGATACAAATTTTGTTAAAATATTTCAGAAAACTTTGTTCTTTTTAAATTTAAATTCCTCTAGTTTAAGAACTTTTTAAATCCCAAGCATTATTTCACATTTTAAAAATCTTTAGTGAAATAAACAGGCTTTTTTTACCATGTCATCAAAAATGGAGTTCTTTCTTTCAAATCCTACCCAGGAACAGTAGACTTCTTGAAAAAAAGATGAATTGCTTCAGCTTGCCAGAAAATATGATTTTTCTGTGGCAAAAGCTTCTTTAACAAAGTAAGAAATAAAAAATGTATCTGTCAGAAATTTGGTGGAAAAGAATGTTTTGGATAAAGGTGCTTTGGTTTTGATCAGTAAAACTATCAGACTGACATAAAAATGAAGGAATTAAAATTAAAATACAAAATGGAATTAGAGCTAAGAAAGCTTGAACCTCAGAAAGAAGAAAATCAATTGCTTTTGGAAAAAAAGGAGAGAGAGAGAAACAAATGAAGTTGCAATTGGAGAAAGAGGAGAAACAAAATGCAGGTACAGAAAGAAGAGAAATATGCTGTTGGAAGAAGAGGAGAGAGAGGAACAAATACAGTTACAATTGGAGAGAGAGAGAGAGAGGGGAGAGATATCAATTTAAATTAAGAGAATTAGAGCTGCTAAGTGAAAAGCAAATTTCAACATTACATCCAAATTCAAGTTTTGATGTTACTAAGAATACTAGGTTAGTGCCTCCTTTTAGAGACAAAGAAGTAGACAAATATTTTCCACATTTTGAAAAAATTGCCGAAAATTCAAAATGACCAAAGTAGCATTGGACTCTATTATTACAGATTGCACTTTTTGGCTACACCCAAGATATATGTGCTTCCCTATTAGTACAGCAAAGTGCTGACTATGATCTGATTAAGGAATGCATCTTAAATGGTTATGAGTTAGTCCCTAAAGCTTATCAACAGATATTCAGGAACTTTAGAAATGAAGCTGGACAAACCCTTGTCTAATTTGCAAGAGTAAAAGAGCAGTTATTTGATAGGTGGTGCTTAGCCAGAAAGTTGATAAAGATTACAGAAATCACAGACAACTTGTATTACTTGAAGAGTCAAAGACTGTGTCCATAGTGACATTAAGACTTAATGAGTGTAAGGTTGAAACCTTGGAAAATGCTGCTCATACTACTGACAAGTATTTCTTAGCTCATATAGTTTCTTTTGTAGGCAAGTCTTTCACTTAGGAGTCTTCTGTTAAAAAAAAAAATATTCCAGCATAATACGATCCCTTCTAAATTTCTGGCACAACTTTTAGAAATCAAATTTTGGATAAGCTTGATCAAAAATCCTTGTATCTTTTAAATGTACCTATTGCAAGAAGAAAGGACACAGTATTTCTGATTGCTGCAGATTGAAAAAGAAACATCAGAATCAAGACAGACCTATTTCCAAATGCTCTTATTTCTAAATCTCAGACAGATTTTATTATGGAGGATTGAGAGCCATTCATGTTGAAGGGTTCCATATCACTCTTAAGTGATTCAGCCAATCCCATCCCTATTAAAATTTTAAGGGACACAGGAGCTTCAGCAGCAGAGGAGCGGAGCAGACCATTTAAAATTACCCAGCCAACCCCTCCCCCCAAAAGAGTTCGCCAAGAAGCTGCATTTCCGCCATCCAAGACTAAAAATATTTTGGTGGACTATGTCAAGAATGTAAATTTTTTGGGACAGAGAAGCTGAACCGACCATTTTAGATCGGCCCGCCAACCCCTCTATGTATAATGGTAATCCCTAGAGATGTATCACCGCAATCCAAAAGTAAAAAAAAAGACTGTCGGGGGGGGCTGGTTCCGGTCGGGCTGCCCTACCCGGCGAGGTAAATTTTTAGGCGAAGATTTTGCAATTAATAAATACTCTAGTTTTATAATATGGAAGTTGGAGAAGCATTATCGACGAGAGTCGCCCGAGAAAAGCTCGAAGCACTTAATAAATTTTTACCTGTTCATAATCGCCTTAAGGAAAAATTACAGGAGCGCCAACAGATGAAAACTGATCTATTTACTGGAAATCAACAAACATTTGCACCGATTACTGCGGGTTTAAAAACTATGTTGTATGGCGACAGCGACGACAAGTTTCGACGGGTGGATGAAGAAAAGCCTATAGCAGATTTACTCAAAGAAATATCTAAAGATGTTAAACCTGTCGAGATAATTATAAAAAAGGAAAAAGGAAGAGAAGAAAGAAGAGATAATTGAAACGCCGATGTTAGAAAGTTGGGAAGGGATGACAGAAAACAGCGCGAGCGATTTACTGAGGAGGGATTAGCGGAAATTGAAAAAACTGATATAACATACCTTCCTATCCTTGCGGTAGAATCATTAAATATAAGAAAAAAATATTTGAATGAAGGTGAAAAAAAATACGCGAATGATATAGATGAATGGGCTCATGCATTATATAGGATAAAGACTGGACTTCCCCGTGTCAGGCAAAGTGATCCAAGATATGTATTGTATTCCAATGGGGTAAATAAGGCAATTAAAAGATATGAAGAAGTACAGGGTAAAGCGATGTCACAAAAAAAAGAAAGAAAAGGAAAGGAAGGACAAAAGCAACAACCGGATCCAAAATATTTCGCCGCTGGAATAAAACCAATACATGGACAAACCTCTTATCATGATTCGCAGATATGTCCCGATAGTATTGTCAGAGATGTTTCCCGATTAGAAGTTCTCATAGGAGGAAGACTTGCCGGAAATAATTCCATTGAAGTCATTAATGAGTCGGCTGATATTGCTCAAAGATTATTTCAGAACGGTATAATTGATCTTCATACATATAGAGAATTTATCGATGACCTAATGGAAAATAGCCGATATTCGGGATAATATAGTGATTAATACTAATTAGAAATCTAAGGATTTTACAATAGAGAATGATAATCCATTACAATCATGATAAGCCTACTCAAGTATGTGGTAAAATCGCGGCTGCCAGTTTATAAAACATTTTATGGCGAAGGCCTCGGAGATACTATCTTAGGTTTTTTTACAAGAATGGCGCCGAAAATTGCTCCTCTCGCTAAACAAGCTGGAATGAAAGATATTAGTGTAATCGGCGATAAATCCTTAGGAGTCGTTGGAGATGTAGCCGGCAAGGCATTTTCATTCGTAACGGATAAAGCATCGTCGCTGATGAGGTCATTATTTGGGAAAAAAACAAAATTCAACCACTACCTTCAACAGAAAATATGCCGGCAAAGCTAAGTAAGGCTATAAATAATGCTGCACAAGAAAAAATCGAATCGTTGATAATGAACTCGCCAGAATCGCTAGCGATTCCAATGGAAAATGTTAATCTCGCAAATGTTATATCCGGGAGTGGACTTCGAATGAAGCGGCGATGATAAAAAATACTTGAAAACACTAGTGTTTCTAAATTGAAAATAAAAATGATTAAGTATGAAAATGTCATTTAAGAGAATAATTGATACTGCATTTGATATGGACGCACCCGTACCTAAGGATGATTCGGTGGGAAATTATCAATATTTTGCTTATAAAGCGATTGACCCAAATGCATGGGGAAGAATTGATTTACAGGTTCAAGATAAAAGTAAATATTTCTTGCCGTGCGAGGCATATATCGAAGTTGAAGGAGAAATTTTAATAAAAAAAAATCTTTGGCCTGGAGGGGCTGAGGTACTCTATCCAGCAGAGGCTAAGGTTGGATTTGTAAATAATGGAATTATGGCGTTACTTGAGGGTGCAAAATATATGATTGACGGAAATGATATTGAATCTGTGAATAACGGTATCGATATTGCGACGACAATTATTGCTCTCGCTAGATATTCCGATTATACAAGATCGTCTGGCCTAACTATGATGTTTGCTAAAGATACTTCTGACCACTTCGATACAAATCAGTATATTTTTAGAAGACCAAAGGAGCATGGTAATGCTGCAAATACCGCTGACGTAGAACCTGTTGTTATGGGCTCTAATATTAATTATAATACGGGATGCGTAATTCGAAATGGAAATGGATTCAACAAATGCTCATGTTGTAAATAAAGGTACACATGATTGGGCGGTAGAAAATCCGACGGGGCCATCTATTAGCAATAACCCACAAGCTCCACAGGGTTTTTATCGTTTTTCAATAGTATCTTCTGAACCTTTTATTATAACATGTAGACATAATCTAAATATAATAGGTAAAGGTATTAATACATTAATATTTTATTCAACTCCATCTGTAAACTTAGAACTTTCTCCCGCTGACAACGGTGCAGCTAGAGTTAGAATTCGATGGATATTAGAATATTTAGGACCTGAGTAAAACCACTAGCAATTTTAACAACATTTGAAATCTGAAATGATTTAAAAATGTAAAATATTTACAATAAAATATGAATAAATCCACTGAACATCTCATTGCAGGTAATTTTAGATACTATACAGTCAAAGAATATTCGGCTAAACTTAAGGCTCTCGCCGATGAATATCAAATAAAAATAAAAAAATATCAGCGTAGAATTACCGCTATTGACGTCACAGTTTATTCAGTTTCTGGACTTCTCGCCGGAGCTGGTATTATATTGTCACCGGTGACTATGATAGCGCCAATTGCTGTTCCTATTGCCATATCTGCAATAACTACAGTCGCTGGAATTTCCACGGCAATTACTAAAAAATTGTCATGTGCACAAGCTAAATTAAGTGATTATTCGATTAAATATACTATCGTGGAAGGTGCTTATTCGCGTATTTCATCGATGATATCGACATCATTGGACGACTGTCATCACCGCTGATGAATTTTCCACGATAACTGAACTATATAATTCCACTATGACGAAGATCTCGGGGAAATCTTTCAATCGCCAATAATTTTCAAATTGAAAATCTAAAGAATATTAATAATGTCAGAGATTCAGATGCTCAAGCAGATATCAGATATTACATCCCCGAGACAAACTAGCATGATCTCGATATCGTCAAAAACACCCGAATTTGTCGCTAGATTTCCATCGCCGATTCCCGTTTACGAAATCGCGCTGGCCAAATTAAGAGTATACAATTGCTTGGCCTAATATCAGAGATAGACGATTCGGTAATCAGCCACCTAATAATTCTCTAGTTTTTTCATATAAAAATCGCGCTGATGGCACTCCCGACTGCAATGTCGTTAATATTAGACCCGGTTCTTATCAAATTGAGGCTATCAGTGATGCGTTTAACCGTAATATAAAATCTATCGTCAGTGGCTCTAAGGAGACTAGCGCCGAGCCTAAAGAAGAAAAACCAAAAATAAATATAATCCCCCATGAACCCACGCTGTCAACGATAATTGAAATCGCAGAGGGATATTCCGTCGACATATATAACAGCTCAATAAGAACAGTATTTGGATGGCCTGAAAATCCACCTGACACTGGTTTCCACACCAGAGCCTGTAAAATCTGATTACATCACTGATAAAATAGGACCAGAAAATCCATCAAGAAGTTATGATAAATTCGAAGAATTAAATTTTTCAAAAATTTATTATAGAAAGACGTTCGCCCCTTTCAGGGAAGAATGGTATGTACCGAGTTCTCGCCAACTTAAAGGACGTGATTTAGAAAAGGAGGGTTATACTCTTAAAACAATAGAATCGTCGGATATACTCATCCCATTTTCTTTTTCCTTCTATTATATGAATGATTTTTCGTTGTTATTACCGTCGTTAAAATCCGGCCTTTTCACACCAGCTGAGTTTACGAGTGTAGTGGCTGCAGGTAATAAAATAATCGATGATATGAAAATATATCATTCAAGAATTATTAATATTTTCATGGACGATAATTTCCCCCTGTCTAGATCGTTAAATGCGGTAATTTATAGGGACCAAATAAAAGAAAATCCAAATTATAAACTACCAGGATATAACATAGAAGAACTAAAGAAATAACTCAGCTTGGCCATCGACGAAGGATTTAATAGAATTTATCAATCATGGAGAGATAGCCAGCCGAAGTCGATTATTTTAACTCATAATAATTCTCCCAACGACGACGGTAGACATCAAGCCCCCGGTAACGTAAATATATCTAACGTTATCGCCGTAAATCTAACGTGTAGTGCAGTCCAAGAAAGTTATCGGATTAACATAGAACAATCAGATAGAGCTCACCCAGCCGATCTACTTTATTCAGCGTCAATATCTCAACCTGCAGGATTTTTAATCGTCGATGAACCTGTCAATCCGGTATATATGCGGTCTCATAGTGACTTAATCAACGAGCTTAAATTTAGGCTCACCGATCAAGACGACGATTTGATAGATCTTAACGGCGAGACCTTAACGATTAGCCTGTTTGTAAGGTCGTAGACCTTTATCCTAACGGATTTTCGTCCTAACGGTTCTTCGTCTTAAAAATTCAAAAAAAATTAATTATTTTTTTACTCTGAAAAATCCATCGGAAATATCGTCGGGGAATTATGATAAATAATTATTAACCAATACCGTGATAAATAACTATGAACAAATCTAATAGTTAAAAATAATGTCCATGGAAATGTGTAAAATCCCTGTATTTTTTGACGCTATCGTAATTATAAGATTTTTTTCAGATTTCTCTGCTAATTTCCATCACGGTTTTCCTTCATCGAATCCGGCGATAATTATTTATCAACATTACTTATCACCGTATCTTACTATAATTATTTTTAATTAAAAAAAATATATCCGTCGATGATATATATTTCAAATATGCCTAACCGAGCCCGATATTTATCAAGCGAACAACAGACTCAGATTATTAAACTGAGTGGACAGTATAAACCGTCAGTGATAGCTAAAGAATATAAGATAGGACTGACCCGGCTATATAAAATATGGACTGACGCATCCGCTAATCAAAACTTTTCAGGGGGTCTGGCAGGTACTCAAGCCGGTCAAAATTTAACCAAAAAAAAAATAAATGCCATCAACGAAGAGATTAAAAAGAAACGTGAAACGCATAAAGCGCTAAAAGTCGAATACGATAAAATAAATAATGCCATCATTGCTGATAAAAAAAGTAGAGGATATGCAGAAACGGCTCAACCAATTAACTAATACCATACATGAAAAAGTCCGTCTTGAAACTCAGTACCTGGAAAAAATTCAATAATACTCCCGATTATGAAAAGAAAATTAGCGAGCTCGATGAAACTAAGGAGTTAAATGAAGCTGTAATAAATGATCTAAAACCTAAAATAGCTAAACAGGAAAGAGAAATTCAAGAGTTAAAATTAAAAGAATTTCAGAACCAACAAGTAAAAAAGCGGGAGAAATCTGTCGAACAAAAACTTACTGCGGCATTATTGAGAGGGGAGTCGCTCACGATAGAACCTCTAGAGGTTAAGACAGAAGTTTATCCATTGCCTCGCAGACATCCCTGATGGAATTATGCTGCTCAAATATATCTTTTATGGAATTTTCTATTTTTTTTATAATCCTACAAACGGGGATAAATATTTCTAGATTATCTCGATGTGCGGCCAGCAATTCCGTCCGAGCATCAAAAAGGGTTTTTATAATCCGATATTCATTTCTATGGGATGGTCTTCCGCGGGTTCTCATATCAACGACGGTTTTATATTCATCAGTGACCCATTTACTGGTAAATATAGTTTGAATCTCGCTAGCGATTCTCGTGCTAACTTTATCAATTTCATCACATAACTGAGCAATATTTTCGTCGTTCATTATTCTATATAAACGCGAGTATTTCTAATTTGGAATCGCAAGCGATTCTTAGATATTATTAAACACGCTATTGGTCAACTCGTTATACGTGTACGGGTAATATCCTCCGTCAGGCTCTGCATCGATAAATTTTTTGTGACATCTGAGATAATTATCGTCCAACGCGGCCTTTCTTTCTGTGCGATACGACAATGGATAATTTTTCCATGAGTTTCGCCCTTGATGGACGTAATGATCATAAAGGGTTTTTTCTCTTCTGTAAAATTCTCCAAATTTCCATTCATTCTTGCGATCTATTATACTTGCGTCAGTGGATTCCGGTAACGTTGCCATGTACCCCGGAGACGTGTATAGCATCCTAAGATTTTCAGCATTTTTCTCGCGCAATTCTCTGATATTTTTAGCATTTTTTGCGTATTTCTCTAAGATTTTCAGCGTTTTTCTCGCGCAATTCTCGGAGATTTTCGGTGTGTTCGGTCATTATATAATATGAAGAAAAAAAATATTTTATGTTTAGTTATTATATATAAAAAAAAATTATAAAAATAAAAAAAAAATGATAAAATCGCTAGCGATTTCACTGATATACAAAGGAAATCCAACATTTTAGCCGCTTTGAGTATGCCGAATGATAAATACAATCAGCGGTATATTTTATAGATCGGGGGACAATATCAAAATATTTTCCCGCAGAATTTATTGACGAAAATTTTAACTCTGAATATTCTAAAGTTTTTCCATCAGCGACTCCTATTACAGATCGGCGATATGTTAATCTAATTTTTGGCGCACTATTGAGTCAATTTTCTCGTTGAGTAACAACACGAAGATTTTCCAATCTATTATCGAGTCGATTTCTATTAATATGATCCACCACTAAACCCGGTGGAATTAATCCATTATGACATTCGTATATAAATCTAGAAAGAAAATATTTTATTGTTTTTCCGTTGTAGCGAATGCCGATTTTCATATATCCCATTTCATTTTTTTTTTGCCAATATTTTTTTTTATTACTCGATGTCGGGCAATACCATCCGACGAGGCTTCGTAATTTGTATAAATAGGGTGAACAACAAATGTTTGTTCCATATATATTATAGGGGAATTATTTTACTTCTAATTTATTTTTATAATTTCCTGTGATAAAATCATCTTCGGTGAATATTATTCCATAACGGTCCTTATAATATTTAACAAATGTGCGAAATCGCTTCCCTCCGCAGTCAGCACATAATCGGGTTTTTCCTTTGGTAGCTATTTTACATCGTATGCATAATACTTTTCCAGGGGATCCGTTTTTAATCTGCTGATTATGTGTTGCACAATATTCTCCAACACATTTTTTGTTACATAATCCACGATCATTTTTCCATAGCCACTTGCATTTATTTGACATCCTATATATAATTATTTTAATTTTTAATTTTATATATATATATATATATATATATATATATATATATATATATATATATATATATATATATATATATATATATATTAATGGCATATAATTATGATGCAACTCAATCGAAGAGGGTTAAAAATTCTCAGAATTTGACAATAGAACCTTCTAGTGAATATTTTATACAAAAGATGCCAGCATCTTCAAAGATGAAACAATTCTTATCAAAATTGGATGTTATAGAACCCGTGAGAACGCGGCGGACATTTGATCTGGATGGCCCAATAAACCCGCGTAAACATAAATCGCAAATTAAAAATGGAATAAATGAAGCAAAAAAAATATAGGGAAAATGGTGCATCGAAGGGGGAAATTTATCGGGAGGAATATTTTCAGCGAAAAATGGAAGAATTTGCTAGTAGATATGTTGCCGATGGACCTACCATCAAAAAATTAACGCAAATAAGCTTTTCAGTTGAATCAATCGCGTATCAGATAACTAAAGAACGAAACTCCTGGAGGCCAACTAAAAGAAAATTCATCAACGATGTTCGCGACAGCTGTATTGAATATTCCCATGGTGGATTATGGAATACCAAATATGATCTTTTTAGAAATAATAGTTCTGTTATGAGATCCGTTGATATGATCGCGTGTTATCCGGGAAGTTTTCTTGGCGGCAGCGAATGTCATAAATATTTTTCTCGATTCGGTATTTTTAGTCACAATATGATAAGTAGATCGGTCAATGGACCACTACCTGATTATGATCTGACCGGAATCGCTCAAGTAACCCGATTTAAAATCGTCGACGAACTTCATCCGGTGATTTATTTATGGCTAGGTCAGCATTTAAGTAAAAAAAAATTGGGCGCCAATTGTAATATTAAAATGGGCGATAGATAATAAAATAATAACTGATCTAAGGGTATCCGAAATAAAATTTAGCAAAAAACAGATATCTGGATGCCAACTCCCGATAAGGATAAACATTGGAATATAGAATGGCTTCGCGATATCGTGATCGATGAAAGTAAAAAAATTAATCGAATTATAATCGGAAAATTTACACAAGGAGAATATTGCAATGATAATATCCAGCGACGCAAAACAGCCAAATTAATATTAGATCCTGGTGAATTAAAGTTTGTCATTGACGATGCGGTATCTAAGGATGTGTTAGGTAAGGCCGCCAACCCCCGCTAAATTATCATCTGGAGAAGATTTTGGGACCATTGTAAAATACCTTGGTGATGAAATGCCGCAGTACACTCATTTACGGTCATATATGCTGGCCTACTCAACGATAAACTTATTAAGTATGGTAAATAGATTTTCTGACATCGCAGTTAGGGTCGCCGTTGACTCATTTTATTACGAAGAAAAATATCAACCCGTCGTCGAAAAATATCTCGGAGATGGTAAAACTTGGGGAACTTGGCGTATTAAGTATGAAGAACTAAAAAACTATAACGAATCAGCTGACTACGAGGATAAACCAGAATATCATTCGGGATTCATCGAGGAATATTCAACCGCTCCAAATATTCATGATCCTATCGCACGACATTGGTTAATATATCTAAACGGCCCGGGGGGGCTGCGGTAAAACAACTCGAGTTATCGAACTTTTCAAAAATGAATTAATCGCACTAGCGCCAACTCATCGACTTGTCAGAGATTTTTTTAAAAAAGGAGTAAACGCAGATACATATCATAACTTTTTTAGATATAGTGGCGGCGAATGGTCGTGGGAAAGAATGGGAACTAAAAAAACTTCCTCCCGTGATTATGTTCGATGAAGCTTGTCTTATGCCTATATCGGTCATAAAAATGTTTCTCGACTGGCTTAAAACAAAAAATGTTGTAGTCGTATTCTGCGGCGACCATGGTCAACCACCGCCATTTGGGGGAATATCTCCGCATTGTTGGCTAAAATTGCAAGTCGATTATTACGAAGAAATGGATGTAGATCGTAGATCACTCGATGAAGAATTATCTAAATTAAAGATGTCAATATAAAATCAAGCCGCTGTATTTCGTAGAACAATACTCGGTAATACATTTGATGAATTTTTAGATAGATGGAATCCGTCAGATCTGGTGGTAGGTAGCTAGTAGAAAAAATACCAGAGACGGTATGATCAAAAAATTATTTGAGATTCATAAAAATAAATTTCCTAATGAACTTGTACCGCTACAGTACCGCCCCAAGGATACCCGATTACAAAATATTCTCGTTGATATACCTGGTGGAAACGCTAGTGTTTCTAAGGAGCAAAAAAAAAAAATTAGTGTTGAACGACATCGTCCAGGTCAAACTGTCAGATGTCGAAGGCGCATTAAATATGAAAAATTCACCATGGCGGCTAGGATATGCGGCGACGATACATTCGACTCAAGGACTAACTATCGCGGATACAATTATGTGGATCATCGACGATTTCATCGAATGGGATAATTTAGTATATCTAGCTGTTAGCCGAGTACGTCGAATAAATCAACTTAGACGGGTAGAATTAAAGGCGTCTGAAACGCTATCATTTTCTAAATTCACGTAATATGTCAATGATAATGTCATTTATCTGTAGTATTGATTGATTTAACTTTTTATTGGGCCAGATCCAATGTTGAATATCTATATCTTGTACGTCAATGGTAATACATTTAATTTATTTATTATTGTAACTTCCCATTACCCGATATAATATTGCCAATTTTATTATATTTTCTATTTCTTTTTTATACTTAACTGATTCATAAATTTTTATTTCACTCATTGAACATATTTTATCTAATACATTATTAAATAATACATCATTATTATTATATATGAAAGGATAAAGACGTAAAAATATTCTTTTAGGTTTATATTTTGTAGCATGTACCATTAACGCCCATATGTACATTTTATTATTAAAAAAATAGGTATAAATTCAATATATTACCTTAAATTGTTCGGCGGAAATTGAATATCGTCTGGAATAACCAACAATTGTTCATGAGTGAAATTTCTTTGTGGCGCATTAAAATCTAACGTATAATACGTTGGTCTATATATCGAGGAATGAATTCCATATTTTTTATGCGTCGAAATACTCCATATAGGATCAGTAGATCGTCTAACACCGCCTTCCAATTCACCGGGTTCATATAAATATCTCACTGTGGACTCCCATGGAATCCTTTTTTCCGGAGATTCTGCGATATTTGCGGGTTTTATTTTTTTTTTTGACGCCTGATATTCATCATTGATCGTTTTTATCACCGCCGGAAGTCGTTTAACCCACTCTGTCGACCGATTCTTTTGAATAAATTCCTTTGCGTATTGATAACCAAATAATTTGTCAGCAAGGGTCCGATTAAATCGCTCAACAATAGCTTGATCACGATGGATCGCAGTATGTCCACTCCGGATAGCAACATTTCTTTTTGTCATCATCGAGGTAACTTCACGAAATTCACTACCTGGATCAACTTGAAGTAAAGTTGGCCATGTGAGTTGACCACGTCTATATATTTTTTCAAATGCACGGGCGACTTCTGCAGATTTTTTTGTGGAGAGTGGTTCAGCGTCCTTATATCGAGTAGCTATATCATCTACGGTTAACGCGTATTTATAACAGTTGTCATGCGGTAGATATAAAATATCGGCCTGATGCACTTCATTTGGAGAATAAACGTAAATGATCCATATTTGATAGACTTTGGTCGCGGTAGGTAAATCTGCCATATCGCCTGTTTTGATAACCACTCTTTGGCGGTATCCTACGGAACTCTAGCCGCGGCTGCTAATTTATCTATGGCGGATTTTCCTCTCCAATATCCCTGCGGAGAATAATAAATTTTTTTCATCCGTTTTTCTGCCATTATTATTCACTCGCACCAACTAACAATTTACCTTTCATCGCAGATTTAATAATAAATGCGGTAACTTTCTCTCTAAAATTTTTATTGGGTATTAAATTTAATGCATGAACCAGATTAACATCAGCGAGATGTCTTTGGCGCAGATCATTATTTTTATACGCGATATCATGTATTCGACAAGCTTCGTCAATAGCGTTAACAGGAAATTCGTCTCGATTAGGTTGATCATTTTTGTTGAGTCTGATATCTAACCTGGTTCCTGGCCCACAGTAACTATATCCCGGGAGATGCTTTTCACCGGGGTATTTAGCCCAAGGGAGCCCGGGAAGTTTAGTCAATCCTGCGGCAATATCTCCTGTGGTTTTTTTTAAATAAATCTAAAAAAATTTATTCCGCATGTTGCGCATATCCCCGATGCGGCATGTCTATTATTTTTAGTTACAATCGTTGTTAGATCGTTTGTCCCTGTAAGTGTCTTACATTTAACACAATATAAATCCATAATATTATTATGTTATAATTAAATGGAAGTTCTTGACTTTTCAGCAAAAAAGGAAAAGCCGCCGATCAAACATCATCCCATGCTCCCAAACTCAATCCGAGGGATTATTATAGGGCCATCCAATTCGGGTAAAACACAACTTTTACTTACGCTGATAATGAAATACACAAATTGGGATAAATTATATCTGATAGCACCTAGCGCCGATGATCAAGATTGTTATCAAGTCTTGAAAGATTTTAATGAGACCGCCGCCGAAAACTTGGGATTTGATCCAGTAGAATTTATATTTGATATAACCGAATCACCTGACATAGATGATCTCGATGGATCTTTAAAAAATATGATAGTTTTCGACGACGTAGTGCTCGATAATCAAAAAAGTCCAGCTTTGTTATTCTCTCGCGGCCGGCATAAAAATGCGGATTTATTTTATTTAACTCAGCGATACACCCAAATTCCTAAAGTAATTCGCGACAATTGTAATTTTCTATACGCGTTTAACGGTATTGATATACATACGCTACGAAATGTTTGGCAAACTTGGTGCTCAGATATGGACTTCAATAAATTCAAAAATTTCTTCGGACATGCACAACAAAAGCAACATGGGTTTATTACAATAAATTTACACGACCCTAGAACAAAATATCGCGTCGGGTTGGATAAAATCTTCGCCTAAAAATTTACAATGCCGGGGTGGGACAGCCCGACCGGAACCAGCCCCCCGACAGTCTTTTTTTTACTTTTAGATTGCGGTAATACATCTCTAGGGATTACCATTATACATAGAGGGGTTGGCGGGCCGATCTAAAATGGTCGGTTCAGCTTTACTGTCCCAAAAAATTTACATTCTTGACATAGTCCACCAAAATATTTTTAGTCTTGGATGGCGAAAATGCAGCTTCTTGGCGGACTCTTTGGGGAGGAGGGGTTGGCTGTGTAATTTTAAATGGTCTGCTCCGCTCCTCTGCTGCTGCTTCTCATTGTCTTGTATTATAATATACTTGGCTTTTTTTCTGAGAAGTCTTTTAATGAGTGATCTTCTAATGAGAGATTAAGGAAGTAGAGTGTGTCTTTGTTAATGTTCCTCTCCATTGTATAAATTTGTCATCAGACTTAGTCTCAGGATCCATGACAGTTGGAATGATGTTTTCTGTACCCATTGAGGGCATTCATTTATAACTAGGCAATGACCTAGCTGATAAGGTTGTGGTTAATCCACATGTAACTGACAAGCCCTGTTTGGATAAGAAAGTCGATCCTATTGAAAAAGAATTCCCTGATTTATACTCAGTTTGTGAAGTTACTATAGCTATGGCAAAGAAAGCTTTTTTAGAATGATGTTGATCAGGTAAGTATTCCTTTAGCTCACACATATTGGTCAGGCTTTTGATGAGGTCACTCACTCCTTGTTTGGATCATTCAGAAAGTATTGGTCACGGTGATCTTCTTTTAACTAGTCATTCTCTTTATTCTAATCAGGGTGAGAAAAGACAATCACTTGTCATCGAACAGGAAAAAGATCCTGAGATCTGTTTGTTTCAAAAGGCCATAAGTGAAACTGAAGCCTGTTAGTTCATTAAAATGAGATTCTTATGAGAAAATGGAGACCTCCTGAGGTACCTGCTGCTGACAAGTTGTCAGCAAACTATCAAATTGTGGTTCCAAAATTGTACAGACAGGAAATACTTAATCTGGCATATGAAACTCTTTTGGCTGGTCATTTAAGGATTAATAAGATTTATTACAAGAGCTTGAGTCACTTCTATTGGCCAGAAATTAAAAATGATTGTAAATACTGCAGATCTTGTTATACTTGTCAGATGGTAGGAAAACCCAATCATAAGATACCTAAGGCTTATCTGCACCCTATTCCAGCATTTGAGGAACCATTTAGCAGAATAATAGTAGATTGTGTTGGCCCCTTACTTAAGACCAAGTCGGGTAACCAATACTTGTTGACCATAATGTGTGCATCAACAAGATTCTCAGAGGCAATTCCTTTGATGAATATTAAAACTGAAAACTTTGATATAGGTTTGTACTCAATTTGGCCTTCCCAAATCTGTCCAATCTGATCAAGGATAAAATTTTATGTCTGGAATTCTCCAGCCAGTTATGCTTGTATTTGGTATTCAGCAGTTCAAGTCAAAAGTGAAATTATGGTTCAACAGAACTTAAGTGGAGAGAACTTTTGAGTGTGGTGATAGAATTCTGTCTCTCTTGCTCATTCTAAAAAAAAATTTCTTTAGGCAATATGACCATTACAAAATTAAGAAAATGAATGCATTAAATTATAATAATAGGACTCATGGGATGTAAATAAATAAAAGGAGTACCCATATGTTAAGAGAGATAACCAGGTAAATCATGTAGTTTAGTTGTATCTGTTCCACTCATTAGGGATTTAAGTGATGGAATGCAATTGGACACTATTGATTTTGGAGTAACAAATCTTCGGAATTCAGAAATTCTGAATAATGTAAATCAGAAACTTTCACATTCGCAACAAGAAAGGAATGAACTTAAACAGTTTGTTATTTGATTATGATCACTTATTTTCAGCTGTTCCTACAAGAACAAACAAAATGTACCACAGCATTAAAATTGTAAATTCCACACCTGTGAAACTGTACAAATACAGGATGAACCCTCTCAAACATGAATACTTGAAAAAAGGAATTCAGTATTTGCTGGAAAATGATTTCATAGAACCAAGTAAAAGCGATTGGAGTTCACCATGTATACATGTTCTGAAACCAGATTAAACTTTCAACATGTGCACTGATTATAGAAATGTGAACTTTGTGAATAAAACATTCATTTCCGTTACCAAGAATTGATGACTGCATTGATAAAATTGGAAATGCCAAGTGTGTCACTAAATTTGACCTTCTGAAAGTATTTTGGCAAATTCCACTGATGGAAAGGTCAAAGGAAATTATGGCATTCATGACTCTGGATGGACTTTATCAATATAAAGTAATGCTGTTTGGGATGAAGGGTTCGCCAAGCACTTTTCAATGCTTAATGAACTTGATTGCCTCTGATCTAGATAATTGTGATGCTTACATCGCAGATGTCATCATCTACAATGACACCTGGAAAAAACATTTAACAACAATTCAGAGATTCTTTGACAGACTCATAGATGCAAGTTTGACAATTAATTTATCCAAAAGTGAGTGAGCCTGTGTAACATTTCTAGGACATATTGTGGGAAATGGGCAAGTTAAACCTTTAGATGCTAAGATCAAGGCTATCTCTGAATTTCCTGTGCCTGTCAGTAAAAAGCAGCTGATGCCATTTTTAGTTATAGCTAGATACTTTTGGAAATTTTGTTCCAATTTTTCCATAATTGCTGAACACCTGACAAAGTTATTGAGCAAGAAAACCATGTTTCATTTGACTGAAAAATCTCAGTAGTTTTTTGACAATTTAAGGACCGTACTTAAGAGTGCGTCAGTTTTTAAAGCTCCAAATTTTAGCCAATTATTTAAACTGTCTGGTGATGCAAGTGATATTGGTGTTGGAGCAGTATTGATTGAAGAAGATAATGGTGTTGATCATCCAGTGTGCTGTTTTTCTAAGAAATTAAATAAGCACCAAAGAAATTATTCTTCAGTCAAGAAGGAATGTTTGGCTTTGATATTGGCATTACAACATTTTGAAGTTTACATTAGTTCAGTTTCTTCTCCGATTATTGTTTAGTGATCACAACCCCCTTTCATCAGCAAGATGAAATACAAATATCAAAGATTATTAAGGTGGAATTTGTTGTTACAGGAATATAATATTGACATCAGCACATCAAGGGAAATGACAATTTAATAGCAGATGCACTTTCAAGTGTATAAAAATATATTATTTCGTGTATACTTTGTATCATTCATAAGATTTTGTGTTATTTTTTTAATCAACCTCATGTACGATTGACCTATGGTAAAAAGAAAGCTTTATTATATAAATCCTTTTTCTTTTATCGGGGAAAGTGTTATTATGTATATTTAATTAAATTGTTTGCTTTTAGTTAAAGGTTTTAATTCCATTACATGCTATTGTAATGTAAAATTGTTTTCTAGATTTAACATTGTCCAGATTTGATTATTTT
This sequence comes from Potamilus streckersoni, assembly GCA_016746295.1. Lineage (NCBI taxonomy): Eukaryota > Metazoa > Mollusca > Bivalvia > Unionida > Unionidae > Potamilus > Potamilus streckersoni. Next base: position 734,989 of record JAEAOA010000606.1, on the reverse strand, counting down.
ATTTTCTTTTATTTTTGTAAATAAGTAATAATAGAAACATTGTATCTAGCTCTTGACCTTGTCAAAAAAATCAATGACAGTTTTGGTAAACAACTTTTATTATTTTTTTTTAAAATTTTTTCAGAGTAAGAATCATTAAGTTATCAATGCTTGTTGTCTTCACTCTTTCCTGTTACTTATTTTAAAAGCATAGACTCAGAACATTATGGTTATCATCATCATCATCAGAAAAAATATCCAATATTAGTAACACCTTTAAAAAATCCTTGACATCATGGTGTTCCTTTGAAAACTTGTTGAATGTTGTACAAGTTAGTTTTATCCTTGAAAAGTCTTTGACTGTTTTCCCAGACTTTGAATTTATCATAAGAAATATATAATATTAAAATTGAAATCTGTCATCATTTTAATTGAGAATTGGGGGAGGGGTAATGTGTAATAAAACTATGAGTAAATATATAAAATAGGATAAAATTTTATTGTATTAAAGAGAATATGATAAAGGCATGCTAATTAATCTTATTAATTTCCTTTTTACCTATTCATGAAGTGATAAGCAAAGTAAACATTTTGGAGATAATTCAAACTCCTAAAATAAAATGTTCCTTGAACACTTTAGAAATCCTGAGATCTTTGAAAAACAAATCTCTACTGAAAAAACCATGATACTGATATGTTATAGTCTTGTAGTTCTGTATAGATTATCGTAAAGCATGTTACATAGTATTGGCCATCAGCTGTAAAGCATGATATATAGTATTGGCCATCAGCTGTAAAGCATGATACATAGTATTGGCTGTCAGCTGTAAAGCATAGTACATAGTATTGACTGTCAGCTGTAAAGCATGATATATAGTATTAGCTATCAGCTGTAAATCATTATACATAGTATTGGTCATCAGCTGTAAAGCATGGTACATAGTATTGGCCGTCAGCTGTAAAGCAGGGTAAATATTATTGGCCATCAGTTGTAAAGCATGGTACATAATAATGGTCATCAGCTGTAAAGCATGGTACATAATATTAGTTGTCAACTGTAAAGCATAGCATATAGTATTGACCATCAGCTGTAAAGAAGGGTAAATGTTATTGGCCATCAGCTGTAAAGCATGGTACATAGTATTGGCCATCAGCTGTAAAGAATAGTACATAGTATTGGCCATAAGCTGTAAAGTATAGTACACAGTATTAGCCATCAGCTGTAAATCATGGTACATAGTATTGGCCATCAGCTGTAAAGCATAGTACATAGTATTGGCAATCAGCAGTAAAGCATAGTACATAGTTTTGGCCATCAGCTGTAAAGCATAGCACATAGTATTGGCCATCAGCTGTAAAGCATAATACATGGTATTAGCCATCAGCTGTAAAGCATAATACATAGTATTGGCCATCAGCTGTAAAGCATAGTGCATAATATTGGCCATCAGCTGTAAAGCATAGTGCATAGTATTGGACATCAGCTGTAAAGCATAGTGCATAGTATTGGACATTAGCTGTAAAGCCTAGTGCATAGTATTGGACATTAGCTGTAAAGCAAAGTGCATAGTATTGGACATCAGCTGTAAAGCATAGTGCATCGTATTGGACATCAGCTGTAAAGCATAGTACATAGAATTGGCCATCAGCTGTAAAGCACAGTACATAGTATTGGACATCAGCTGTAAAGCAAAATACATAGTATTGGCCATCAGCTGTAAAGCATAATATATAGTATTGGCCATCAGCTGTAAAGCGTAATACATAGTATTGGCCATCAGCTGTAAAGCATAGTGCATAATATTGGCCATCAGCTGTATTTACTTTAATAAATTGCTCACCATTCCTCTAATTGTACTGTGAAAAAGGTAGAAACTTATGATTTTAATGTCACACAAAGAGAAAGTACAGATATTCTTCTGATAACCTGCCTGCTTTGTTTTTATTGCATCAGATACATTTTAAAATAAACATGATGATCATAACAAGGCTTTATTAACAGTTATACATAATCTTGATACATAATTGGAGAGAAATTTTTTTATTAAACAGCCATCTTTTTATACATGTTCAATTATTACACATGCCCATATGGTTTTGACCTTAATGTGAATTATGTTTGCATAATGTGTGCCTTTCCAGAAGTAATTGTACATTCAGTAGAACTTATTCTTCACATTTCAGTATGTTAATAAGAGATTAAACAAGTTAACATAATTTTGTTCTAACATTGTTGCCAAGGATAAATATTGTATAATTTGCATCTTCCTGATATGCTTTATCATAACTCCCTTTCCATTTGTCTTTGCAGTCCTAAGAGGTCTAAGAGATCAAGGTCAAGGTCACCTCGAAGAAAGGCAGGTTCCAGCAGTCCCAGTAGACACAGAAAAAAGTCCAAGAAGAGCAAACATCGAGATTAACAATTAAGTGTTTAGCAAGAGAGAGGGTGAGAGAGAAAGAATCATGAAATTAGAGGAAACTTAATATTTTGGTACATGTAAAGGACAAGCAGGATTGAAGAAAAAATTAGGTGCTAACTGCATGTAGACATGAGGAAAGTGTGGTAGACACAACAAAATTTGAATGAGTATTCCATAGATTTGAGTAATCTAATATCTATTCCATTATAATAAAATATTGTCATCCTTGATGTTGTGAACAATGTCAGTTAGAAAAGGAGCATTATTTTAATTCCATTTAGATGAGATTATCAAACTTTCTCAACAGTGATTATTAATTGCTAATATGTGTAATCCATATGCAACTGTGAAACAATATTAGGAAATTAGGGAAGTTAAGCTTTATGGAATATTTCACTTTTGCAACTCAAACTTGGTCTCATGATGTAGAATAGGGCTGAGGCAGTTGGCATGCTGGACTTGGTAATAGAAGGACCCAAGTTCAAATCCTACCAGCAGATCAGTCCTGGTTGGCATCATGGTGTGAACTTGGATAAGGCACTTAATTCCAATTGCTATAGCACTAAGAAGCCTACCTATTTTGTGCCATAAACACCAAATGAATTGTTAATGGGACAGGATTAGTCAGGAGGTACTTTACAAATATTTGAACTTCGAATGTTTCTTCATAGTCTGTGGCCAATGAAATTTCATCCTCTGATTATTATTAACTACTATCAGCTTTTGCAACGCAAACTTACAGTATGAGGAATAAACAACGAATGTGATTAGAATGTGATTAATAAATACATGGTAAGAGTAACCATGGTCAAATTTGCATCAAGACGGAATGAAAGTACAAGCTACACATTCGCCTTCATGATTATGGTAATTTTTAAAAATTACGATATTGTGTAACCACATGCTCATTTACAATAACAATTTTATTAATGTTAAAAAAAGAATTGAAGGTGCATGCCTGTTCATGCAGACAATTATTACATTTTGCTAGAATTCTTCAAACATCTTTCAGACTCTGATCAATTGAACAGATAATTTATGTGTATATGTGCATGTGTGGATATATGTAGACTACAATTGTTTATCATTCTTAAACAACCAAGTAAGTCATACTGCATTGTAAAGTTATCATTTTTCATATTATTCAGTGTTAAATTGTACATAGCCAGTCTAAAGTCTCTGTAACTAGGTCATCAATATATTATCAGAATGTAATTTGTAGAATGACTGTTTTTTGCTGAAAGGATCTTGTATGAATAGGTCAGTTTACTTTTTGAATAAAACTAGATTGATTGCAGTAGCATTTTTTTTTTGTTTCTTTTCTCTTGCCTGATAACTCAGGGATGTTATGATATTTAAATATTCAGTCCACCCAGTCATCTAGTATGACAATGTTTTGTCTTACAGTGAGACCATGATAAATTAATACTTCCTCAAGTTAGCTACAGCCCCCCCTCTTAAGTGTTACAACAAAGTTATATAGAAATGGTTTCCATCCATCCTTCCTTCAATACATAGATCTACTCATTTTATAAATGCTCTAGAATCCATATTTATTGTAAAGTTTATCCAATATTTGCTGGGAAGCTTCATTCATCTCCGTGACAGCTGCAGTTACAAGCACATTGTTTTATTTTATTTTCAGAAACATACCTTGATCATAATATGCTAAGAATATATCCAACAAGTCCAGACATCCCATAAGAAAAAAAAAGTGATCTTCAGAGCATCTTTGGACTAGTTACATAATGTTGAAAATGTCATCTACATGATTGAGGCCAAACAAGACTGGTCATTCATGCTGTAACATGCCCAGTACAACTTTTGCACATACTTATCAGCAAACTCGTACAAAACATCTTGCAAATACATTTCACTTTGTGCCTTTTACCCTAACTGAGCAATCCATTGGCATTTTCTCACACCAGGTGAATATACTTAATGTATTCCTGTAATTCATTATCAATTATAAACACAGATAAATATTTTCAACTTCATTTGCCTAATTTCATTGTACAACCAGCACAGTTTTAATTACCTGTCCCATGATTTATCATTATTACAGTTTATGTAAGCTGTATGAAGTAAATGATTATTTACTGTAGGAACAAATTTTCTTGTGCATTTATCTTGATTCAGTGTCCACTCCAGTGAGCCCAGTTTGATGCTTAACTGATTTCACCAGACATCTCACTTCTATCCATGTCAATTCGTGTCTCATTTTCAGTCAATATGTGTATGTTGTTGTTGTTGTTGGGCTTAACGCCATTTTTCAGCACACGATTGGCTATTCATGGCGGCCAGTATTAATGGTGTAGGAAGAAACCGGGAAATCACCAGAAAGAACCACCGACCCACGAGAAGCTACTGGCAAGCTTTCTCACATATCTACATTAGCCGAATACTAGACTCGAACACACGCAGAGAGAGGTGAGATGGCAGTGATCCGTAACGGACAGCGCTTTAGACCACTCGGCCACTCGGGGCCCCTCAATATGTGTATGTGAGAAAGCTTGCATTGGTCAGTGGTTCTTCCTCCATCAGATATACTAGCTAATTATATCTCCCGCAATGTCCAGAACTAGAATCGTGCAGAACCAAGCATCACGACAAGTATTGTTTCTGTTGTAATCCCATTCCCAGTTATCTGGTACCAGTCTTGGACCTGTGATGATTAAAATAAACATGATGAGATTACAATATCTCAACATGCACAACTCCCTGCTTCATTCATTGGGACCAGTCTCTCCAGCTCAATTGCTAACAGTGCTCTAGTTTTGATTCTCAAATCATTGGTGTTTAAAAACACACAATCAACATTCTCATTCAACTTAATGTCATGAAAAAAATTTGGCCTATTATAGAATTCTATACATTTCTGTCTCCCTTCAGCTCCACCAGTGGCCTTTTTAGAGAATTCCCATATCTTTTGATTATCTTTAAGAAATGAAATCAGCCTTCTTTCAAACAGCTGATTGGTCAAGCTTCTGACATCGTGCACAGCTTTGTGAGGCAACGTCCAAACCCAAGGATCAAGAAGAACGACTCCCATCACCTTCAAACCCAGCTATCTACAAGACCCATTCTGGTCTTGCGTATGTTTCAGCTGTCAACATCGACATCACTGCACTGGTAATATTGAAAACTTTCTAACTGCAAGATGGGATGAGAGCATCTACATTTTTATGATGGTGTTTTATCAATTTTGATGTGGATAGGAATGTATCTCTTTCCAAGAGCTAGAAATTTCAAAGAAGCAGATAGGGCACTGGAGATTAACGTTTAGTGTTTGTATGTAGCAATTTGATAAACCAGCAGTATTGGTATGTCAAATTGTTGTTGTTGGGCTTAACGCCATTTTCAGCACATGATAGGCTATTCATGGCGGCCAGTATCAATGGTGGAGGAAGAAACTGGGAAATCACCGGAAAGAACCACCGACCTATGAGGAGCTACTGGCACGCTTTCTCACATATCTACATTAGCCGAATCCTAGACTCGAACACACGCAGAGGTGAGATGGCAGTGATCCGTAACGGAGAGCGCTTTAGACCACTCGGCCACGCGGGGCCCCTAATTGTGATCCGCCCATGGCACATTAATACGCATATTTGTATATTGTTTCAACCTGCATGATATCAATTCTATTGATCAATGATGAATTTCCATTGACAAATTATTAGTGATGTAAGAAAATAATGATAAAAATATTAATAATCCCCGTTCAAAATGAATTTAACATGGTGCACAATTTTATAACAATTCACTCTCTCCCCTCCTCCCACTCAAGGTGCAGTAAGATGTCAATGTACTTGAGTGTTTTGATGCATAAAATATTTCCACATTCTTTCAAGGTGCATTTAATCATTCCACAATCCTGGCTTTGGTTTCAGGATTCTCGGCCATCAAAGAGGGTGGCTACCACTTTGTTTCAACACCAGTTTTAGGGCTCACACTGTTCTCAATTTGCAAGTCAATGGCATGACCCAGGCCAATTTGGAAAAGATGTCGATAACACAAAACATTTGTAGCCGAGATTGTAGGTGGCCAAATGAGAGACCGGCTAAATCAGCTTGCCATTGATGATTGATGCCCTCCACTTTGGTGCAATTTCTGGAAAAGTTTCGTCTAATGGGTTTTGTAAGGTGTACGTGGCTTGTTCTTGTAAAAATACCAGATATTCTCCATCAGGACTGACTCTCTCTCGATCTTGATCTTGATAAGTCACCCATTCTTCAATGATACTACTTTGGATGGAATGAGGTGGTAGTTTGGAAACGACTTTACGTGTCTGTGACTGGAGTAGAATTGATGGCTGTTATCATGCTTTTTCACTTCTGGTTTCTCATCTTTCTTTTTCACTTCTGTCAAAGGAAGACTGGACATCATCTTTTTAACCCTATCTTTGAATTCTTCTTGTAGGGGTGTGGGGAAAGGGTCAACATGAACACTGCAATCTTGCTAGGGATGGGAGCTGCTGACAGTGTTTGAAAGACTTCTTGTGCCTCTTCTTCCTCGGGCATCCATGGGGCTGCATCTGTCTTGGTCACTGTGGGTTGTGGTGGTGGTGGTGATGGACTTCCTCAGGCATCCATGGGGCTGTGTCTGTCTTGGTCACTGTGGGTGGTGGTGGTGATGGACTTTAAATCAGGGTCGTAAAATCTTTCAGAGCTAGTGGAGATGTTTCATCTAAATGTTCTGGTGAAAGAGTTGAAGTCGTTGCAACACTTGACCATACAGTTGCGATTTTTTCATTTCTTACAAATCACTGCAATCCATCAATGATTGCAGTTCGTGTTGTAACTAGGACATCTCTGTCAAATGAGGATTAGGAGGAATGTGCGGGGTAAATGATTGAATTCCATCCATTGTTTGTAAGGCAGCACTAAAGTCAAGTTTTCGTCCTTCAATTATATTCCAAAGTCACGTCTGAGTTCTTTTGACCCAGAGGTCCCTTTAATCTTCATTTTTTTCCATATCTCTGACCTCTTCTTTGTGAAGCAGCTCCAGTCATGAGTCCTGTAATCATTGCTCCAAATACTCCTTTTACCAACGGTGCTAACAACAGGTGCACAAATCCCTTACATTGCACCAACATTTTTTTTTTGACAGATGGATAGTGTCTTTTGGACAGTTGGTGAAGAACGTGTCGATGCTTAGCTAAGCATTTTTTTTTTGGTGTTGAGACAAATGAATCGTGCCTTTAAAGACATTCAAACAAATTCACTCAAGGAGTCAACGATGTCTTTAAAAGTGGCTTAAATGAGTTGTTTTCGCATGACAGTCATATTTCCGTCAAGTCGCAAATAAAATCCACAAATACTGTGCTCGTGTCTTAGAAGCAAGTCTCGGAGAAGTCTTATGATGGTTTACAGTGACAGCATATCAATTACTGCAATGCATCATTCACATCCCTCATCAAACCAAGAATGATTGTTGGGGCATTGGGAACCAATTTTAAGAGGGAGCGAATGATAACACAGAACCACTAACTCCAAGTTTCAAAATGATTTGCATTTTGTTTTGAGTGTCGATGCTAAGATCGGTCAGTTGCATCAAGGCTACCTTTTTTCTCTCACAAAAGTGACCACATGACTCGTATAGGAATCTGTTTTGCATCTTAACTTACTATATAACCCATTTTCTTGAGAAGAACTAGCCAGTTGGGCTTTAAATCTTCAACACTTAAGGTGTGTTGTTGTGGCCAGTTTGAGTTGAATTTTTTATTTTATGGAATTATTGATTCTTTCCCTGGAAAATACTAGTGCTCATAGAGAAATTCTTGGAATATTATTTTCTGTGATTCAACAAGGAACTGTTGACACATCAGTACAATGTTGACTATAAAAGACGTCATTGCAATCCATCTTGAATTTCATCGGGATTTGAACTGTGATTCACTTAGGACTTTTCATTGATGGGACTTCTATTTTTTAATTCTTGGATTGATTTTGTTTTGGTTCATAAACTGTAAGCCCTTTTTCAAATTTTTACCTTGTTTTTCTAGGGAAATAAATTATTTTGTTAAATATTACAAAGCTTGTTGTCTTCACTCTTTTCTTACTTTTTTTACACATTACATGACAAACTCTCGGTAAATACATTCAACTCCACTCTCTTGTAAAGTATCCATCAAGAGATTCCTGGGGTCCCACTAAAGGTAGGTAGTGACAAGCTGGAGACCATCAAGCACGTTTCAAGTGAGACAAGTCTTTCTGCTCCTACTGGTGAAGTGACACACTGCAACTGAAGAACTTGACTTTATCACCTTTGCCCAAGTAGAAAAATCCAGCTCTGGTTAATTCTTTGTGGGTAGATCCTCTCAGATATTTAGTCCACTTTCCTTGGAAGGTTTGGAAATGATTTTCACAGTCGCTGTATTCTGACAAATGCAAAGAGAACGAATATTCTTCTTTCCCAGGTTCATTTTGATGAGGGTACATTGAAATTCGCAGTAGTTTGCTCAGGCATAGATGACATCCATATCATGGTAGCTGCATGGTTTCACATTGAGGATGACATTGACAATGAAAGCCAAGAATTGAGTCCACAATTACAAGTGACATTGCTTTCACATCCGTTGGGTTTGACATGCACAACATTACTTTCCATGGTAGGTGTTTGTAGTAGTGATAGTCTTAGCAAAATTATCATGATGTTATGCTGAATCGCTGAGGTCACGGCATACAGCATTTTGTTTACAAGTGGTAATAAAAAAAAATTCAAGATGGTCACTGTTGTGGCATATTGGATATCCAAGCAGCACAATTTTCATTGAGAACCAACCAGACAGTGGAAAATGTGTGTAAAGTTTCATGTCAACCCTTAGTTTAGAAGCTGTAGTGATAGCAAATTTGTGCTAATGGACATTGGACAACAGACCAGTCTAAAAACTTCTCTGGTCTATGACCATTAGAGCTAAAAATTTTAAAGTCCTTAATGCATAAATGCTCCCTGTAAAATCATATGCAATTTGGTCAGTTGGTTTCCAGGAATTGAAAATAATGATTATAAATGCACAGAGAATGATGCATGAGATATGAATACCATAAGCTGACTTAGTCTTTTAGTAGGGTGAACTAAATGCAGCTCCTGAGAACTTGTGACCATCTTTTACAAACCAATTCTTGGCATGAATGCAATGCTGTATTTGACAAATGATGTTCATGTGCCATGAGAGATCATGTAATATTTGTCTTCATAATGTATGCTTTCAAAAGCATTAGAAGATATCTACCACAAGCATCCAATTGACCCAGATTTATTGGCTAAGTGCTTTTGCATTTTTCTGTTAGGTAGCTATCACATACAGGAGTGATGTTAGGCCCACTTTGGTCTCTTGTTATGTCATAAAACTTGAAAGCTGTTTAAAATAGAGTGATGATACCTTGTACAATGATGTATCTCCACTAGAAGATGCATATTGTATTTTTTTTACATTCAGAATAACTATCAAGAACACTGATCAAAGTACTTACTTGTCAAGCTTATATAATCTGATGCTGTTTTGAAATAAAGATAATGAACCCATAATTACCCATGAATGTGTCAATTACTACATTAAGTCATATTTTTAAGACTAATCTAATGGGTCAATATTCTTTTTCATTTCTTTTCAGCAAGTCAATATTCTAACTGTACGGACAGACTCAATATTTTAAACTCATAGAACTTAAAGATACTTGCAATTGGATCCCTTACTAAATTAATTAACTTCATATGTAATGTATATGTGCTCATTAATTTTCAAGAACAAGGGATGAATTTCATGCCCGTGCATGTGCATCAGCGTGTGCGTACGTGTGTGATTTTGATTTCGATTTTAATGTAGCTTTAAGAATTTTTCAGTCATATCTCTACGATGTCTGAAGTGACATTTTATAGTAATGTCCCACTCAGTCACATTATCCTGACACCAGGCTGTGTGTGCGTGCGTGCGTGTGCGCGCGCGTGGATGTGTGCACGTGTGCGTGCGTGTGTATGTTAATGTATGCCGTTTTCCAAACTGAATACATAAGCGTTGATGGATCATTACACAACATTATTAATGAGCTCATAACTCTGCCCAGATAAATTTGAAGTTGATCGTGCTCTAGACATAAATTTCGGAAGAAAATGACGTTTGGTTTACTTAAAATTGAAAATTGGAGTAATATTGTTGATGAATACGCATTGCAACAATTTTTCCATTTGATCTGGAATGAATACGTTTTGGTATTTTTGTCGATTGAACACAATATTTTGATTACGGTCTGGATTTATCGACATGAAGTTACTTGCATCAGATTCCAGCAGCAGCAGCATCTGCCAATTTAAATCATTTTGAAATGTGTTGACATCGGCATGCTTGTTTCTCTTTTGTCATTGAATGATTCAGATCTTAATGTGGTAAAATTTTGAAGCCTTTCCATTGCAATTATCGAAAAGATGCTGTGGAATTTAATGTTTATTTCATTTTTGAGTGCAGTAAGGAGGATGTAACTGCACTTGGAATATACTCGAATTTCAAAATGTGTAATCAACTTTGAAAACCCATGACATGGCTTATGTAATTCAGATTTACACATCTATAAAATTATATTTTTTTGAGGAAATTCAGGATGTAAAATTGTAAATACATTTTTTGCCATTTTTATTACCAACTAAAGAAGATAGTTTGTGTATGACTTGCAAGTTTTTGTGAGGACCCTGTATAGCATCTATATCTAGCTAAATCTGAAACATTGTATCAAAAAAGTAAACGCAGAATGTGCCAAAGCAGTTTGTATGTGTCAGTCTATGAAACATTTGCTGGTATGTGGCAGTCCAAGAAATATCTGCTTTTGTTCATTCATAAAATATTGTTTACGTTAGAAATAGTTCCTTTGAATTGAGCACGAGGGGTGCAATATGAAGGTATATAATATCAGTAACTAAACAATTCTGACAAATTAAAGTTAATGGAGAAAAATAATGTTGGCTCTCTCAATGGGAGCTAATCACGAGCTAGAGTCTAAATGAAACACTATAAATGATTAATGATTCCCACACTGTACTAGACTGATTCCAGCATGACTGTATACATTGGGCATGATCCCAGATCAAGCAGAAACTGCTAGGCTGATCTCAGAATTAGATTTTGTATTCTGGTTTTGTCCCCAAATACACAGAAATGGTGCTGGGCCAATCTCAGCCTTTGAGCTTATTCTGGACATAAGAATATTCTGGATGATCCTAGCTTATGTAAATCTATGCTTGGATGTTTCCAACAAAAATGTTTATTTTGGGCTCATCCCAGCTTAAGAAACTCTATGCTAAGCAGATCATTGTATAAGAGTATTTTCTGGGTATAAGCATTATTCTGATTTTAAATTACATGTATCCAAACAGAATCTAATCACCTAGCTGATACCAGTCTACAAGACTTGTGTAAAAGATTGGAGGGTGATGCTCCCCTATTTAACAACTGTACAATAAATGTATTAAATTGGCATGGCATTTATAACAATCAGAATAGAATATGCACTTGATTGGAGAAAAATAACAATAGGAATTTTATATTAAAATATATCAAATGTAAGCTCCCGGGCAGATGCCTTTTTTAAATTTTTGAAAGTTGAGTTAGGGAGGGAGATAATGACATTATCACAATATCCTGTACAAAACAAAGGGTCAAATGGTCTCCTTTAAACACAGTGCCAAATGGCATTATCTTGATCTTCAATATGAACACGTGGATAAGTGGCATTATTTTCATCTCCTATAAAGACATTGGGCCAAATGTCATTAATTTCATCTGCTACAATGAACACATGGCCAAGTGGCATTATTTCCATCAGCTTGAAGAACACATGGCCAAGTGACATTATTTCCATCAGCTTGAAGAACACATGGCCAAGTGGCATTATTTCCATCAGCTTGAAGAACACATGGCCAAGTGGCATTATTTTCATCTCCTATAAAGACATTGGGCCAAATGTCATTAATTTCATCTGCTACAATGAACACATGGCCAAGTGGCATTATTTCCATCAGCTTGAAGAACACATGGCCAAGTGGCATTATTTTCATCTCCTATAAAGACATTGGGCCAAATGTCATTAATTTCATCTGCTACAATGAACACATGGCCAAGTGGCATTATTTCCATCAGCTTGAAGAACACATGGCCAAGTGGCATTATTTCCATCAGCTTGAAGAACACATGGCCAAGTGGCATTATTTTCTTCAGCTTGAAGAACACATGGCCAAGTGGCATTATTTTTATCAGCTTGAAGAACACATGGCCAAGTGGCATTATTTTCATCAGCTTGAAGAACACATGGCCAAGTGGCATTATTTTCATCTATTACAAGCTCACGAGGAAAAACTAATACTAATACCTGTCAGTGTATTGTGATTGAACATTAAAAAATATTTATTCCTTTGTATGGATAATTTATCTGCTAATGAGAATGGTTGTATTTCGCTGAAAAATCTTTCCCTAAAAAATATCTCTTTTGTCTGTTATGTGCATTGATGTTCTCCACAAGTTAAGAACTGATCAGAAGTGGGCTAGGCAAAGTAGATTGCATTCTATTCTTAATTGCAAATAAAATACTTTTGCATGATAATGTTTCTGTGTTTTCATTTAGAAATAAAGAAGTCTGTTTGCTACTTTGATATTTGCTTTTTCTTTTTGTTGTAAACTATCCGAGTCTGTTCATATATATTTAACTGCCATTGGTGACACATGTCAATATACACTATTATAATGACCAAGCAAAATTTTATAATTATTTTAATTTCTGTAAATTATGGGCATGTTCACAAACCATGGCAGATGTAATATTGCTAAATCTGTTTGAATGTACATAAAATATTTGCAAAATCCTCAACAAGTTACAATCATCACTATGAATTTATCACTAACCATGACAGTGACTAAAAATATAATAATATATGTATCTGGCAATTTGTGCAAGTTGTAATATAACAGTTTTATAACATAGAGATCGGGACAACAGACTGTATTACCAAACTAATGAGTGTCTATTAGAAATCACAATACCTTAGAAAATTTGAAAGATATGCCATATTTTTCATTCAGAATTTCTTGAAATTATCTTGACACTTCAACTCAAAAATATGGCAAGGATACCTCCCCAATTATGCCTATGAGCTGCATCACCTTTGACTGGTTTAGGATATGTTTCATTCAGAATTTCTTGAAACTATCCTGACACTTCAACTCAAAAATATGGCAAGGATACCTCCCCAATTATGCCTATGAGCTGCATCACCTTTGACTGGTTTAGGATATTTTTCATTCAGAATTTCTTGAAACTATCATGACACTTCAACTCAAAAATATGGCAAGGATACCTCCCCAATTATGCCTATGAGCTGCATCACCTTTGACTGGTTCAGGAGTTTATTCACAGAATATCTCTAGTTTTAATGTGTCTCGGTTTTAAGGTCATACCAACTACATCCTAAATATCATAGGGACATCTGTCATTGAATAAAATAAGATGAGACACTTGTGAAACTTTTGAGTTGCTGATATATACCACTTTGATTAGTAAATTATGTGATCAAGAATTGTGGAGCATATCAGATGTTTTTATTGCTGCCCACAGACAACACCATCAGTTAATTTAAATGACACTTAAGATAATGCAGTTTCACAGTTTGATGGTCATTTATTCAATCGCATGTTTTTCATCAAAGGGTAAAACATTCCTTAGTTTCCATTCCAACTTTAAGTCCTTATTTTTTGGCAGCTGCAAGAAACACATTTGATGCTGGAAATTGTATATACGATTGAAAAATAATTACAAATTTGGACAAAATGAAGTGTCTGAATATTTATATTAATGATGATACATTTTGGCATTCTAAATCTTTCTAATGATTTAACATTCATAGACCTTGTATATTGGAGCAAATAATGATAATTCTCTTTGTTTCTCAATCTGAAGGCGATCAAGGTTACAATAATCTCAAACTAAAAATAAAATATTTAAAGTTCCTTGTGCTCAAGTTTAAGGAACCATTCTCATGTTCAGGCTCAGATTGAACCTAAAACCGTGATGCTCTATTGGCTTTTCTCAAATCAGTGACCAATCACATAACAAGTTTGAGCTTTTCTAAATTGAATGATAGGACATCAATTTGGGGACTTCAATTTGGGGACCCGATTCAGATGTTCAGTTAATTATTATAAATGAATATTTAGCAACTCGAGGTTCTCCAAAATGGATAAGCCAAAAAGTGATGAATAGCAGAGTTTTGTGTGATGTTCTAAAAGTACTATGTGTGCTTAAATATACTGGTACAGCACTCCTTCATTACAAAGCCCCTTGTTATAACTCAGTTACTGTTAAAAGGCAAGAATATTCATGGATCACATTTTAACAAGCAGTGGTAAAATCATATATGTCATATACTTCATCATTATGTTGTTTATCTAAAAGGCAGTATTTTTTAATGTTCTCGAGGTTGGTGTTATAATGTAGGAATACTGAAAATTTGATACGCATTTAAACTTTCAAATACAAAAAGGAGGAAATGAAAATAAAAATAAAAATTAAGGGTACAAGTGGAAAGCTTTTATTCCAAAATTTGTTGAGCAAAACACTTTTCAGTTTCTCAGACATCATCACATTTGGAATTTTATAACTGTTGTAAAATCATTATGTTGCAAATCATTCAGAAATAACAGGCTTATAATTTAATTCAAAATGTTATTTTCTCCATTATGTATCCATAGAATTATCAAAAGTAATTTTTACAGAATCCAATTGTAGAATCCCAACATTTTTTTTCCTATGACTATTATGTGTCATTCTATTCTTTTCATTCTCAAATTGCCAAAAATGTTTCACAAATATTTTCTCCTGATAAATAGTTGATCAACTCTGTCAGCATCTACATACATGTTTAAAGCATCCCAATTGACCCTTGGCTCTTCTTTAAACTTAGTGGATTACACAACTCTCACCCCAACTCACCCCACCCAACTTTATGGTCATTAAGTACCTCAATTAGCAATGCAAACTATCTGAAATTTGTAGCTCTTCATTCATTGTAAATGTAATTACATTCTTCTTCACTGATAACTGAATTTGAATGCTATAAATTAGAAACAATTTTTATTTTAAAAAAAAAAGTGAAAAACCAATTTAAATAGTATATTAACATCTCCAAATTTCATAAGATGTCAAAGCAGTGTCTTATTTCTGTCAACTTAATGTTACAACTAATCATCCATTTATTTTAAATTTGCTCAAGCAGAACCAAATTATTCCAAAAATGTGACATCACGGAGCCAATCAGTATGATAGAAAAAAAATTTGCTCAGTTAAACCAAACCATACTGATATGTGATGTGAACAAGGCAATCATTACAATGAAAAACATTTAGGTACATACTCTAAATTTGTTGTGTAATAAGTTTAATATAATGCCATTGCAAGAATTTGAAGAGCTAATGAAAGAATTTCCCATTAAAATAACACAAGCTTTTAAACACAGGAAACATGCATATATATGTCCTATTAAAATGACGACTTGGATTTTGTACAGCTAATACAAGGCCTTCAATCGAAACTGCAACTTTTATTATGAAAACATAAAAAGCATGTATATATCACAAGTAATCCAGATTCTTACATTTAAAATGTATAAATTGCATTGGCACTGATACTTTATGATATCTGTATAAAAACAATTTCATACATATGCATAGGGTTTATAAGCACATCATGACAATAAAGGCTATATAAAAACTGAACTGTATTCGCTTTCATGTACCACACATCCAATTGCAAAACATCCAAACCCCTATCTGCTGTTGTATGTACTGGCAGATCAGGTCTATGCAGTTTGTTCTATACTGTAGATCAGTTCTATAGCATTTACAGTTGCATCTGTGTTACATGAAAAAATAAAATGTCAAAAAAGTTGTAAAAAAATTATCAGCACTGAGCTATAAATTTGGCACAATTCTGAAAAATGGAAACATGATGAAATTTGTATTCTGCAAGGTAAATGGAAAACTGAATACCTATAAAACTTGAATAATTGTAATAATTAAATACATCCAGTGAATAGCACCACTAAATCAGTTTAGAGACATGAACATTCAACAAAATACAACTAATGTTATCCTGCTATCTACAACTTGTACAAATCAAGAGTATTATGCAAATTTAATTATGTTAAAGACCAATTACATATTACAACAGCACTCCCCCCCAATGATTATACTGAATTTTTCATAGCTTTACTGAACTACTAGGCATACACAATGAAGCAACTCTGATCACAAGGCACAGGCTGACAACCATTATACATGGACTAGGTCAAATTCCTATCCTGAGATGGCAATTGTCAATAGTAAAGATTTAAAATCCTCTAATGCAGACTTGACATCTGCTAGCACGAGTTCTCTGGTTGCCAGCTTTAAGTGTTTCTGATAGTGGAGTCCTAAACTGAGCATTTTGTTCTATAGTGGCCAGCCAGTAGCTAGTTGCAGTGGCGTAGTAGTTGCAGGTGCCTCTTCCATGACACTCAATGAAGGGTGTTGAACGGAAGTCTTCCAGACAGGATCCTGGAGACTGCAAGTCAATGCCAGAACCACCTTGACCAGCTCCACTCACCTGAAGAAGATATATCAGCAAGAATTGTAATTAATGCTCAACAAAATAAATTAGCACAACTGAATTTTGCTAATTTAATTAAAGCAATTTTGCTAATTTAATTAAAACAATAAGTCTGCAACCAAAAAATTTAAAATAAAAATTTAATGAGGTAATGTATACGATTCCATACAGCACAAATTTTTTACATGGTCAGTTCTATTTTTATATTCAGACACTTAAATATAATATCTTCCTTGATGTCCAAAATCTTTGAGATGGCAAAATTGAAAACTTTTATTGAAACCGCAGTTTGTCAATGTCAGTGATTTTCAAATTTTCAGAACTACCACATATAACCATCTCCCTGTGTATTAAGCTTAACTGTTTCACTTTAATGGCAAATTAAATGCAGCAATTATCAACTGAGACTATCAAAGACTACTGAAGACTTTTGTGGAAAAATCATGTATATCGCTTTGATTCTTCGGGTTTCCAAGCATGGGATAACAAAATTCCAAATATCAGACAAAGGTACATTCTATGTGAATTTAATACTCTACCATGCAAAGGTTTTTGTCTTGGAGTCATGGTATCTGTTTTATAAAAATGTGAATATATTCAATTTAGTCATTTTTAAGACATCTGACAATTTAGATAGGACGTCAGCAAGGTAAATAACAAGGGAATGACCATCTTAAAGAGTCACAAAACAGGTTACATAAGATTCTGATGATTTGCAGCATTTTCATCAAATCCATTGTGTATACTGTATATATTCACTTATAAGTCGACCAAACTGCAAACAACAAAGACTCTGATCTGCCATACAATAATGCACTTGCAGATCAAGGTATATGTTGTTTGTTCTACTGATTACTCCCAACTGCACAGACCCATATCTGCTGGTGCATTATGCAGCTGTAGATTTGGGTCTATGCTGTTTGTAATTGGACTTATAAGTGACTAACCATGGTACATGTTTTATTTATCCTTTTTAGCATATGTTCTGCTTTTCCTCTGAGGAAACAATTTCAAAATCAAACTTCTTACCACACCCAATACGAATATCTCAGTTATACCTAATGTTTGATATTGCCTTGAATTGATGACTAATATGTAAAATAAAAATCAATAACTCATTTTTTTCTCCAGAAAGGCGGTTATTTGAAAGTATGGTTGATAATCATATGACACTAATAAATGAGATTATTTTATCAGCAGCATACCTCATTGTTGTATGTTAGTAAGTTATCAGTTATTCAATTAAATCACCTTTCTGTTTGTTAATGCAAATCATGACCGATCTTTTTTAGTGTGTCCAAAAATTAAAGTGTTTGAGTAAAAATTAAATTAATAATACCATACAAAAACTTTAGGTCCATTTAAGTTTTTTTCAAAGACTTGCGACAAAAATAATTCTTCATTGCTAATTTACTAACATTTGATTACATGTATAGTTTTAAAAAAATACATATTTGCAGATTTACAAGTGCAAGCATCAACATTATTTTGACAAACATTCTTGAAACTGTTTTCTTAATAATCTGAAATAGCATAACTGGTGAAAAAACGTCACAGATGAAGGTAATTAAATAAATTCTCATGCCACTCATTCTTCAATAAAGCTCAATATATTGTTTTATCAACTTTTTCTTTTCTATATTTCTGCAGTTTTATCATTTTATCAACTTTTTCTTTTCTACATTTCCGCAGTTTTATCATTTGATCAACTTTTTCTTTTCTACATTTCTGCAGTTTTATCATTTGATCAACTTTTTCTTTTCTACATTTCCAGTTTTATCATTTGATCAACTTTTTCTTTGCTACATTTCTACAGTTTTATCATTTTATCAACCTTTTCTTTTCTACATTTCTGCAGTTTTATCATTTGATCAACTTTTTCTTTGCTACATTTCTGCAGTTTTATCATTTTATCAACTTTTTCTTTGCTACAGTTTCAGCAGTTTTATCATTTTATCAACCTTTTCTTTTGTACATTTCTGCAGTTTTATTATTTGATCAACTTTTTCTTTGCTACATTTCTACAGTTTTATCATTTTATCAACCTTTTCTTTTCTACATTTCTGCAGTTTTATCATTTGATCAACTTTTTCTTTGCTACATTTCTGCAGTTTTATCATTTTATCAACTTTTTCTTTGCTACAGTTTCAGCAGTTTTATCATTTTATCAACCTTTTCTTTTGTACATTTCTGCAGTTTTATTATTTGATCAACTTTTTCTTTGCTACATTTCTACAGTTTTATCATTTTATCAACCTTTTCTTTTCTACATTTCTGCAGTTTTATCATTTGATCAACTTTTTCTTTGCTATATTTCTAAAGTTTTATCATTTTATCAACCTTTTCTTTGCTACATTTCTGCAGTTTTATCATTTTATCAACTTTTTCTTTGCTACAGTTTCAGCAGTTTTATCATTTTATCAACCTTTTCTTTTGTACATTTCTGCAGTTTTATTATTTGATCAACTTTTTCTTTGCTACATTTCTACAGTTTTATCATTTTATCAACCTTTTCTTTGCTACATTTCTACAGTTGTATCATTTTATCAACCTTTTCTTTGCTACATTTCTGCAGTTTTATCATTTTATCAACTTTTTCTTTGCTACATTTTCAGCAGTTTTATCATTTTAACATCTTTTTCTTTACTACATTTCTGCAGTTTTTATTTGTAGGAAATAAACTGCATATATAAGGGCTTGTTAACAACAATGACCACAAAAAATATAATAAACCTCATAAGATTCCTGTTAAAATCACTGCTATTCATAATTTAAAGCATTTAAAACAAAAGAGAAACACAACCAAACCGAAACGTTTCCTCAACCAAACCGAAACATTTCCTCAATGTAAACACTGCTCATAAACCCTTTGACTGTGATAAATTATACATTTTCCAGTGGTAAACCTTAACACAAAATAAAATACAATTTTAAACCAGCAACCTTAAGTTAAAGTAAAATGAAGACATTTTTCTTGAGCAAAAGGTATTAGTCAATATGTCTGCCATGGTGGCCATATTGGGAAAACATGGTGTTAGGGCCATTCATTCAGGAAGAATGGTGATGAGGCTCTCAAGATGGCTGTCATACTAGACATACTGGACATCAAATTAGTAACATACTGAACTAGGGTCAACAAAATATCATAAGAAATATTGTACTGAAATCTCCATGTTGGTATCACTAACTATTCAGTGTGAATAGTGATATGGTTTTAAGATGGATGCTGTGGTGGTCATATTGGCTGTCAGAGAAACATCATTTTCATTTGGACTAAAACCATGGGACAAATGTATGTGTAAAGTTTCAAGCCAATAGGGAGTAGGAGTAGTGATAATCATCTTATACTAATGGTGGATGGACATCAGATAATGGACAACTGACCATCCCATAAGCTCTTCTGGTTTATGACCAGAAGAGCTAAAAATAACTGCCTCAGCAGTACCTGAAATCTGCTGTTTGAGTGAGATTAAATATGTTTACTTGTCAAACCACACACAGCTGGCCTGGTGATTAAAAATGCTCATGGTTTATCAATGAATGATAATTGTAGATTACTGACCATCATGAAGCTGTATCCAATCCAGAGACCTCTCCAACCATCAGGACAGTTGGGAATCCTCACCGTCTGACTGTGTACTGCAATCACCTGAAAAAAGCAATAAGAATGTTAAAAGAATATGTAGATGATAGGGAATTTGTGATTTATTTTTTGAAACTATACCTCTCAGAGAAAACTGTATGAAGACATGATATCAAAACATGGCCTTTAAATGCAGTACCTGTTGTCAAGTGGCTAAATGGCAAAAACAATTGCTCACCAACTCACACACATACTCAATAAATCAATTAATTCATACATTCAGTACCCAGGACATGAGATGGCAGTCAGTAGGCTGGTTTTTAACTCGGGTTTCACTTTTCTGTGGATTCTTGGAGAAGTCAGTGTGAAACTCCTTGATTGAACCCAGTAACCAATGACACAGGTGTAACATATTGTTTGGACTTGTAAACTTTATCATCATGAATAATTATCATGAATACAACAGTGAATTATCTACCAAATGAATGCAAAGGCGGCTAACAGGTTCTAGGTTCACCAAACATCCAGGATTGTCTTATTTAAAAGTTTCAAATAATGTTCTTGGTTCAATTGCCATCATGCATTTTTTATTGAATTATAAGGATTCAACAACTAAAATATGGCTATTATTCTCCTGAAAATAGTCATTTTTAATCTCTGAGAAAATGAGTTGCTTAAACTTGACAGTCCAATATACTTTGGTGACAGATTAACTGTGTAGTAATATTATTCATATTTGACAGTGTTTTTTTATTTTTCAACCAAATACACAAATAATATCGAAAAAATTAACCTGAAGCTTTTGTCCTCATGCTTAGAACTGATTTAAGCTCTACTGACTTTTAACTCGATGGAATGGTAAGTGATGTCAACAGACTGTCCCAGCTGAACAGAGAGGTGGGCCATTATAACCTGCTGCAAATCTGTCAAGATTAAGTCAGTATGTTGATGTAATCTATAGTGTGAGGATGAAAGCTTTTTCTATATTGTATTAGTATTTGGTTGAAAATTAAAAACAAAACAAACACTATCAAATTTAATGTCCATTTTTCAATTATAGAACTGTTGTCCTTTCTCCCATACCTAACTCTAATAAAATTCTCAATAGTGTGTGAAACAATATGAACAAGATACTGTAAAATCAGTCTGATAAATGTTTAAAAACAAATTCAGTCAATCTGGGGTCTGGAGGTGGTAAAATCCTAAATTTTCATGCCATATACTATATTCACTTGCTTATAAGTCGAGTTCAACTGCAAACTGCACATCCCCAAATCTTCCATCACATAATACACTAGTTGATCTTTGGCTGTGCAGTTTGTTAGGAGTAAACGGATGAACCTTCACCCCTCAGAAGTCAGAAGAAACCCACTTCACCCCAACCCCAGATCACATTATGCTATGCCTCATAAGGATTTTTATTATCTGCAGTCTGACTCATAAGCGAGCATATATGGTATGTAAGTTATGTATATACATATAAACTGAAACAATAACAGATTTAGTAAACTCTGACCTTTTCAGTGCTCATCACCTGAGCCAACTCTGACTTACCCCTGATGGGGCCTCACACACTGCATCTGACTTACCTCTGATGGGGCCTCACACACACTGCATCTGCTTATGTAGGGCTGTATTGCTGGACCCTCCACAGCTGTCATCATGGGTGTCATGGGCTCTGGGGTTGACAGCCAATAACTGTAGTCATTACGGACGGCCACATTACACACATTATTGATGTTACAGAACATGAACGGCATAGTGCTGAACCGTCTCAAACAACTTCCAGGTGTGCCTGTTATGGAACAAATAAGTAGGTTGAAAATAAAAATTTCAAAATTTTAATAACTGAACAAACGTGGAGATTGCTAAGCACATTAAACGGCAAAGAGCTGTCCACCCCAATTCCTTTGAAAAGAATCCAAGTCAGATGTACTTAGACAAGAATTTGCATACACTCAAAACAATAACAAAATGATAAGGAATTTTTGTTCAAATATATATCTCATTGAACCCTCTGCACTCTAATAGATCTCATAATATGAATCAGGTCACATGACTGGCAAGATTATAAAAGTCCAAAGTGATGGTCAGTATACAATTTAGCTACATTTTATAGATTTCCCATGTGCCTAAATGTTTTTCTTGTAAAAGACCATACTATTTTGGTTATCATCTGTTTTATTGGACTGATTTGCAGTGGTTTATCCACTGTTGCAGCCACAATGGCCAACGATGTCCTGCTTGTGAACAAAATGAAAATCCTGACTCCTACTGCACTGGGACTTTTGTAGAAAATGATGACCAATCAAGATGATAGATTATATATATATATATATATATATATATATATATATATATATATATATATATATATATATATATATATATATATATATATATATATATATATAGATATATATATATTATGTGATACCATAATTGTGGGTAGTGGATGCAGTTTGCCAAAGAAATGTCACCAAAATTAATGGATATCTGTTGCCATTGGCTCAACCTGTTTACTTAGAATCATGTAGACGGAAATTAAGGTACTACATATAGTATAAAAAGTATTAAAAGGAGAATTTCTTATCAAACTTTTCAATATTAAAAACTAAAATTATTTAATTCAGTCAGGATGTGAAGCCAGCCATCTGATTCATGACTTAGGGACAAAAGATATATTTGCATTTGGGGAGGACTTTAATTGGATGAATATTTAGTAATGACGAATGTCTGGAAAGAAACTAATCTTACCTAAATCCTGGCCTTGTGAACGACTATTGCCCATGACAAAGACGAGAGAGTAACCATCCCATAGCTTAGTGGTGCCTTGGGGGCAATCGGGTACATCAGTCTGCTGACTGTGCCTGTTCAACAATAATAATGGTGTAAATATTTGTGATTTAGAACTAAGATAAGATAAAGCTACAAATAAAAGGATGCTGCCTCAGTGTAATTGAGTGTATTGTTGCCTCTAGTGTACTTCAGTGTTGCACTTCAGTGTAACTGAGTGTAATGTTGCCTCTAGTGTACTTCCGTATTGCACTTCAGAATAACTGAGTGTGATGTTACCTCAAATGTTTTTGAGTGTCACACTTCATACTGAAGTGAAATTCGGTCAGTTCAATAAAAATCATTGACCTTGATCCCATTTTCAAACTAAAATTCCTGAAATGATAATTATCCTTATAATGGAATCTTACATTACCCTTTTCCAACCGAACAAACTATATTTGTAGTATAACATGCATCAGTACTTTGATTTACTGTGTTGATTACCTGGCAAAATAGAGGCCCTGTGTAATGGCAGGTGCCCCTTGTTCTCCTGAGGGTCCAGTATCTCCTGCAATGCCAGGCCTACCATCTAGCCCTGTAAGCCCAGGGAATCCGGCTGGTCCTGGGGGACCCCTCACACCTTTGAGTCCCAGCACACCTGGGAAACCAGGTTGACCCTTTTCTCCTGACAGACCACTGCGACCAGGATCACCTATACAACAGTGGAAAGCATACTTTTAGCATGATGTTACCATATATACTTGCTTATATAACAGATCCAACTGAAAACAAAACATATCTTTATCTGCTATGACATAATGCACTAAGCAGATTAGGGTCTATGTTGCTTGTTATATTGATTACTCCTAACAAACTGCACTATCTGGTACATTACATGTCGGTAGATCTGGATCTGTGCAGTTTGCAGTTGCACTCATTTTTAAAAAAGACTCTAAAATTCTGACTGGTTCCTCACATTTCAGATTTTGCAAGCTCAAGCTTATAATTATACTCTGAGATAAAACTTCACAGCAGGAATATATTACGATCTGGAAATGTCACCTTAGAGTGCCAAGCTTTAAATGCTTTGGGTTCTAATTGTTGGGGTCTGTTTATTATTGGCCTCTACAGTTTTATGAAGGTATGAAAATCTCATCTTCCTAGTTTGACAGTTAACACATTCTTCCAATTATAAACCCATCCAATGACATTTTTACAACATTTTTAGAAATATTTTGTTTTTCATTCCATTTTTTATTGTATATTATTAAATGCCAAAAAAATAAGAGCTGAAGCAATGCCAGCTTTATAAAAGTTTGTTAATATTTACATTTTACTATTCTAGAGTGTTTATATCCAATTTTTTTAAGCAACAAGTTATAAGCACAAAAACCATGCTACCATTACAATTCTCAGGTAGCAAAAATGTACATTTATTTCAAGACATTTTTTTCCCTTTGATGACAGACCTATTCCTTGTTAAAAAACACAAAGTCTGCCTCTGGACTTAATTTGTGAGAAAAACTGTAATTTCATTGGTAGATCAATGATACATAGACAAAACTATAAATAAGTTTTGTTCCGAACGTATAAAATGAACGAGTTTTATATGGTGTAGGAATATGTTGATGTCATCAGGCTGACACCTATCCTCCTAAATCGTATCCAATGTGTTCTTTCCTCCGACTCAGAACCAATCACTTACATGGTTTTGCATTTATGCCATATTCCCTTTTACATTCACACATTCTTTTCAAAATTTTTAATGCATACTTAAAATGAATCGAGCATTTGACATTTTATGAAAGATATTCTACAACTCTCTGAAAAATCCATATTTACATAACCAGGTCTAAGCCTAGATATATACTGTGCAGTTGAATTATCGGTTTTTCTGAATTACAAATATGGTAATTTACTTTTAGCTTTTAACTTTAAAAAATGTGTGGAACTTATGAAAGGATTTCAACTGCAGTCATATGTATGTGGATATTTTTCCTTACTTCTCAGATTAAACATGGTTTTAGATCAGCAAGTCATGTTGTGTCTGACACCCTGCTTATGGAATACACATTCTGTTTCCAATCAAATGTTGCTACAAATTTCACAGTATAACAGTAATAAATACATTCAGACTTATATAAAAAACACATTAACTAACAGTGCTTTCAAACTTTTTTTTTATCTTTTCATTTAATACTTAAAGTGATAATTTAAGCAGATATATTGTGGGAGCCATATATTTATGGTTGATGACACCTGGCTTTGTATGCATGAAACACACACACACACACACACACACACACAACTTACACACACACACACATGGTGTAACATCACCTAGCTGTGTGTGGATACCATATATTTATGGCACAGGACATGGACATCTACAGATATTGATTCCAGGTTAATCATTAATCATGTGCTAATAATAGCAGGGAGGTAGCACATGAAACAGTCCACTCAATTATATGACTGCATAACTGTAACAAATATTACAGACTTATTTGCCCTGGAAAGTCTGTTGTCAACAGTGGACATTGATGTAAACAGTGTGGTGGCTGTTAAGTATTTGCAGTCTCACAGCTGTGTCATGGCCAGTAGGTGCTGATTACAACGTATATGTATGGGATAGTTCAAAATAGAATAAAGTTCATTAGGGCCTTGTTTGGAAGTGTATAGGTATAAATAGCAATACAATGAGTTTTGCAAATTTGAGAATAAATTTTCTGCAGGAATATACCATTTGTTGATATGAAAGTGCTTTGGTACTATCATGTCTTGATATATAAGTGCTATGACATGGCTATCCCATTCAGTAACAACTTCAAGTTTCATTAAATTTATCAACAAGTCTGTCATGTACAGAGCTTTTACTTATGTTGGGGGATATAATGTATCATCACAAGTGAGAACTTTACAAGCTTGAAAGGGACCATTATCTGGGGATGTTAGGTATTGCCTCCCTGGTATTTTTTTCTTGCCTAACTGACTTATTAAAAGGTTCTTTTTTGTTTTGTTGTTTTTGTTTTCAAGAAAAGCACAATACTCTTGTTGTATTATAAAGTTCATTTGCTCTGCTTCTCTCTCTCTCTTTCTTACACACACACACACATAAGTTGAATAGGTAATGGATGAGAGAGAGAGAGAGAGAGAGAGAGAGAGAGAGAGAGAGAGAGAGAGAGAGAGAGAGAGAGAGAGAGAGAGAGAGAGAGAGAGAGAGAATGAGAGAGAGAGAGACTTCTTAATTAACCCACTCTTATGACAGCAATGTGAAATGTATGAGACTTAAGAATCTAATAATCAAGACAATCTTTCAATAACTGAACTTTCAACCTGATGGATTTTTTTCCCTTATCAGTTTTGTTTTGTTTTATTTTTACAGAGCTAGTTTCAGAGGTTATCCAAAGAACATATAAAGCTTGTTTTCTTAATTTCTTTCTTTTTATTTTCCTCAAACATTGGATGGCATATTAGTCATAACATACTAAGAGTATTACTGAGAAATCTATTTAATTTCAAATATTTTTGGCAGGTTGCAATTAATAATTATCACATAAAACCCTCACAATTCTTGATGTATAATTTATATTCAATGAGAAATAGTTATATCAATTTGTAGTAATAATAGTTCTGATTTGACTATATGACTTTTACATTAACCATCTTGTAATTGTTACTACACAGCAAGTCATATCAGCATGGAGAATTCCCAATGATATATCAACATGTCAACTCACTGATTCACAAATCAACTCTCATCATAGTATCTATGTGCCAATCATGAATTAATTGACACAAAAATCAACTCGTCATGGTAACTATTTGCCAGTTAAGTGTTACAAAAATCAATTCATTAGGTCCACCTAGACAATATAAGAAATCTTTTAATAAAAAACACATACTGATATAACCATCTATTCAGATGGAGTCACAATAAAAAGATTTTCAAGCTGTATTTGCCATGACAACCATACTGGATGGTTCAAATTGGTGATACTTTCATTCAGGACAATGAAGACATTATAAGAAGTCTTTTAGTAAATCCTCTGTGTTGATATGATCATCCATTTAGGAGAAGTATCAGCAACAAGAGCAATAAAAATATTTTCAAAATGGACACTGTGGTAGCCATAATTAATCCCCCAGTGGAACTATTTTCATTTAGGATCAAGTAGATATCACAAGAAAATCTAAAAGCACCATTTTGTTGTGATGTTGCCATTCAGGAAGAGTAGCAATAAAATTTACAAAATGGCTGATATGGCAGCTATATTAGATTTTCCATAGGCCCCATCTTCATTTAGGACAAACTATATGTTATATGAATTCTTACAGTAAAAACCTCAGGTTGATATGACTATTTATAGCAACAAGATTTTCAAGATGTCTGCTGTGGTAGTTCTACTGGATTCTGAGCAGTACCATTTTCATTTAGGACCAATTAGACGTTGGGATGAATGGTCTACTGGATATCTGAGCAGCACCATTTTCATTTAAAACCAATTAGACCTTGGAATGAATGTGTGTATAAAGTTTCATGTCAATCTTCCAAGGAACAGCCATAACATGCACTAATGGACAGATTGACAGATAGACAAGCTTGTTTGGTCTATGATGGACCTAACAATGTTGCATTTAGTACCATAACATGTATGGACATAACTATGTCGAAAGGTCAATATTTGAACAAGTGTGGACCGCATGTTACATGATCACTATTACAACAAATGTGGACCGAACATTCTGAAAAGTCAATATTAAACCAAGTAATATAAAATTTTCTCACCTTCAATTATAATCTAGTCATCCTTATGAATGTTAATATCTTTTCAAAAGTATAATGGTAAATAAACTTTCTTTTAAGTTCTTAGTAGTCGGATGTATTGTTTAACAAAATCCTTCAATTGTTATAATCAATTCCACAGTTTTATTGACACGTTTCATTTCTTATGTGAGTCTATTAGATTTGTTAGAGGTGGGAACATACTTAAGGCCATATGGCAAAATTTCCAGAGTGGAATAAT
Source organism: Potamilus streckersoni (assembly GCA_016746295.1). Taxonomy (NCBI): domain Eukaryota; kingdom Metazoa; phylum Mollusca; class Bivalvia; order Unionida; family Unionidae; genus Potamilus; species Potamilus streckersoni. The sequence continues at coordinate 706,575 of JAEAOA010000606.1, read as the reverse complement.
CTTCATGATTTGAGTAACCTTGTCACAGTTGTGAACATGCTATGTCGATGATCAAATAAAAAAAAACGGGAGAAGTACAAAATTGAAAATAAGAAAATGTAACAATGCTGAGATTTCCCCACTTAGAGTTATTAAGACTTCCATATCCTATTTACAACTACTGAGATTTGCCCATTTATATGTATTAAAACTACAATATCCTATTTACAACTACTGAGATTTGCCCATTTATAGGTATTAAAACTACAATATCCTATTTGCAATTAATGAGATTTGCCCATATATATGTATTAAGACTACCTTATCCTATTTGCAATTAATGAGATTGGCCCATTTATAGGTACAACAAAACCTGTCTTCAAAGACCACTGCTATGATAAACCACCTGTCTTGAAAGACCACATTCTTGATGCGTGGATATATTCATTACATAGTGTTATGACATGTTATGAGACCACCTGTCTTGAGAAACCATTACTATTTGACAGAAGAGATAGTCTTTCAAAACAGGTTCTACTGTATTAAACTACCATATCCTATTTACAACTTATGTGCATGTGATGAGCTCTATAAACAGCAGTTATTTGTTACCTGGTTCTCCCCGGGGCCCTGGTTGTCCCTCCAGGCCTGGAAATCCTACTGAGCCTGGCTCTCCCTTGGCACTAGCTGGGGGCTGTGTTATTTCCAGAGGACCCATGTCACCTCTGTTGCCCTTAGGGCCTGAAAAGGGAGATCACTCATACTAGTATGTCAGTACCTATTTTACATTGTCATTACTGGGATATATGATGCTTTTTTCATTTACCTCCTACATAACTTCATGGAAGATGCAAATATCCTGAAATTCTAATGGCTTGTATGAAACAATTCCAACCCCACACCTGAATTTAACATGGCCATATATTCTGAAATTTAATCTAAAAACATTGACACAGAGATAATAACAAGGTGCAAGAAAAGAAATTTTGATATACCTAATAAGAAATTTTGATATACCTAATTATTAAGTGCACCAGAAAATAAATTGGTTCTGGATATGCTGCTGTTGTTCTAGTATTAGTACTACCCTTCCACTCCATGACTGACTGGTTCCCTGTCAAACTAATTATTTATAAGATGCAATTATTTCTTAAAAAAAATAATACTGAATTTCACCCAATAACAGCATTTCATTCCACTCTAATGTTTTTAAAAACTGAATTATAGTTTGTTTTTTTTATAAGTCCAGGACATAAGGTTTCACATTTGTGGCTTATGGAGTGTTTAAACAATTGGGAAACAATGACCAATCACCCTATCTCAGTAATGTATCTATTGATTGTCCAACAAAAAAACAGTGCAATCTTATTTGAATTAGGCTCACTCAGCAACATCTTTATTGACATTTTGACAAAGAAACAATCTGTAAACTAGACTTAGAGACCAGTGAGTTTTACTTTGTGAATTTTTGTTGTTGCATTATAATGGATAAACAACTTTAAAAAGTTGAAATAATGATATTTGGAAACTCCAATGATCGATTTCTAGTACCTTTCAATCCAAACAACCCTGGTGGTCCAGGAAGTCCATTTATTCCACGGTCACCCTCCATTCCTGACAAACCAGGAAGTCCCTCTAGTCCTGTTTGACCTGGTTCTCCCTTTACTCCATCCAAACCATTCAGGCCCATGTCACCCTGGGGGTTAAAGTGGTGGATTATAAGTGGTGGATTATATATATATATATATATATATATATATATATATATATATATATATACACACACACACACACACTCCCTTGATAACATTGTGAAATATCAACTTTAAAAGGAAGTCATAGAATTTTTTACATTTTCTTTCCAGAAGACTTTCTTAGTACACTGTAATTAATAATATTCAAGAAAATTTTGATCAATGAAAGTGACACGACTAGTGGAGGCAGTACTTTAAAAATAAATACAAATTAAATAATATTTTCATCGATTGAAATTTGTGTTCTAGTTCTATCATTTTGTTCCTTTTAAGTGTAATTATCAAAAATGTAATGTGTCTTCTTGTAATTCAACATAAAATGTGTCTATCTACTCTAGCAGCTATGTCAACGAGTATTTCTCTGAGAACCTAATTCAGTGCCGACCATGTTTTGATATGCGACTAGCAGAAGCATTTATTGTATTGTTGCACTAAAAAAAAAACATGCCTCCTTTTTCTATCATCATGAATCCAATATAAGAGGTGGAATAAACAAAATGGTTAAAGGGTATACAAATCCCACATACTTAATAAGCAGTGGCCCCAGTTGTATGTCAGATAACTCATTTCAGTCAAACACTGTTATAAATGTTATTGTTTACATAATCTAATTAATCAACTTAAAATTAACTCAATCATAACTGTGATAAAACAAAGCTAAGCAAACTAAGTACTTCTTAAAATAAAGAGCTTTGTTTCACAGATTGTTGTGGGAAAAACTAATTTCTGAGATTTCCTGAATTCACACGAAGATATATTATAAAGGATGATAAGAAGCTTTGCTGTTACTTGCATTGAAATCACATCATCAATATTTTACTTACAGACAATTCTAAAATTCAAAAACTGAGTTTCCATGTAGGTAATTGTCACACAAAATGTTGCATTATTTATAAAAAGAGGTAGTGTATCAACATTTAGGCTGGTTCCCTGCTTCAAACTCTCCTTGTTTCACAAAATACTTTTATACACATTCCTGAGAACCAGATTATCCAACAAAACAAAAAGCTGTCACATAATACACAAACGTTTTTGCATACTGTGTTGGTTGTCGAAACCAATTGGAATTATGTTATCAATTTCTCTGATGTTGGATAAGTAAATGTAATTTCTACAGAATAATGATCAACTTCATAGGAAAATTAATTGTCAATTATAAAATGAGGATTCAGTCATTAAAGAGACCATTTCCCCCTCCAGAACCTGTGGTTTTCTGGATGTCTTGTAGATTTTTTGAAGTTGGTAACTCACGCCCTCGCTTCCCTCGCTTATAGTGTGGTCAGTATTTTATGGAACCAGATGTGTTCAAGTTATCGAGGTATATATATATATATATATATATATATATATATATATATATATATATATATTTCCAACCAAGACCTGATTCATACTTTAAGTGTATCAACTTCAAGTGTATCAACTATAAAGTTTTGTGTGGGACTTTATAGTCACAGAAGACACTGCACAGCTACAAACTAGGACACCTTTCTTGGGCGCATTTCCATCGTCTCTCGAGACTAATGGAAGCCAACCGACCCAATATATATATATATATATATATATATATATATATATATATATATATATATATATATATATATATATATATATATATATATATACAAACCAGGCATAATGGAAAGTGCTATACCTGGATTTTATAGGAGAATACTTGATGGAGGGGTTGTCCATCATCAGACAAACCTTCCATGCAGATTAAACCATATAGATATCGTAGGACCAGTTATAAAATGTTTCATATGAACTGTCAGATGGGCAACCAGTGGAGCTTGGGTTGTTTGAGGAGCAAACAATGGGGTGTTCATATATACTGATTGATCAGATGGATCCCTATAACAGGGCATAAATAATAATAATAATAATAATAATAATAATAATAATAATAATAATAATAATAATAATAATAATAATTATAATAATAATAATAATAATAATAATAATAATAATAATAATGATGATGATGATGAATTTGTATAGCACCTAATCTTTAGAAGGTCCAAGCACTTCACAACATTTGACAACACTTAAAAACATATATAATGACATGATTACAAAACTAAATACAAACACCATGAAATTAGAAAATAGAAAAAATGCTGTAAATATTTAAGGTAAGGAAACATTATTAGGTCTTCAAATCTGTTTTTGCACTTGAAATTGTTGAGTTTTAAGAGCACTCTTGAATGAGATCACTCTGGCTTTGGAGGGCAATTCATTCCACGTTGCTGGGTCCTGGTATGTCTATATGATTTCATCTTCATAGTGGAAATGAAGTGTCAGAAGAGGAGCGTAAGAATCGTACTGGAGTGTACACATGGGTAAAGTCAGATAGGTATTTTGGACTGGAACCCATCAGTGAAACATAGCACAGGGAACAAATTTTGTGTTTAATTCTGGATCAAATGGATAGCCAGTGTAGGGTACAGAGTAGGTGGGAGGCATACTCTGATTGTGGTACTCTAAGGATGATCCAAGAAGTTGTGTTTTGAACTTTTTGAAGTTTCTGAAGGAGATATTGAGATGAACTAGACATTGAGTTACAATAGTCCAGTCTTGAAAGCACTAAAGAACACCCAAGTGTTTTAGTGGCATCAACTGAAAGATACTTGCAAATGGAGTTGATGCGTCTCAGCTCAAGATATACAGACTTGCATATGTTCATGACATGTTGGTGCAATGAAAGAGTACTGTTGAGAGTAACACCTAGGTTTTGTGTGAATTTAATGTTGCTAATATCTATTGTAATGATGTAAAGTATGTGAATGAGAAAGCATTTGTGTTGTAATTAGAATGGCTTTAGTTTTACTATTATTTATCTGCAGCTTGTTACATGTCATCCATGATTTCGCATTGGAATGCACCTCTCTACACCTTCAACTTTAGTTTGGTGGCTATATTTGTATATTTGGGTATGATCAGCATACAACTGGTGAGACACTGGATGATGATCTATAAAACTTGAGAGTGGCTGAGTGAATAGAATGAAGATAACTAGTTGTAGAACACAACAATGTAGATCAACTGGACTTTCCATTTGCAGACACAATTTATGTCCTGTTGACCAAATTGGACTTTAACTAAAGTAAGGCTGTATCGTAAATGCCAAATACATGCTGGAGATGGTGAAGTAATATATCATGGTCTATTGTGTCAAATGCTGCAGACAAATCAAGGAGAGTGAGGACTGTAATCATTCCGCTATCCAGAGCATAGAGAAGGTCATTAGCTACTTTTAGAAGAGAAGTTTCGGTACTGTGGCAAGGGCGATATGCAGACTGTACATTGCTAAAAAGACTGTTTGAATTCAGATGAGATACAACATGTGATAGAACAATTTTTTCTAAGATTTATGACATTAATGGAAAATTATTACGGTCAAGTGTTGGTTTCTTCAGCAGAGGCTTTAAAATGGCAGTTTTAAAAATGATTGGCATTCCACCAATGAGAGAAAGCTATTAATAACATCAGTTAGTGAAGGCAATATTAGATGAGGGAACAGCTGACTGGTTTTTGACCTCACTCATTGTTACAACCAAAACTCCTTATAAAAGTTGCAACAGACTACCAGTCAGCCAGCCGGTCAGGTGGAAAACTTTTAAGACCAACAGAAATCACAAAGACTTACAGGCACTTTGCCTCTGCTATGGCATGTGGAGAGACCTGCAGATAAGAAGAAAGATAAGCAATAAAGGTAATCTCCATAGGCCAACATCATTCATGTGTTATCTTGAATCAGTCCTTAATTCAGATTCATGCAGTGAATGTGAAGGGTGACAATGCATTAAAATCGTTTGTAACCTCATCCTGTTGTCTGGAAGTTATGGTTACCAATTGCAAAATCTGAGAAATCTTGCAAAGAGAGAGGCCAATGTAGCATCCCCTTAATACTGGGATGAATGCATACATCCTTAACATCTATGACTTTGAACTAGAAGTGTTTTTCCCTGAATATCAATTATTTCCGATCACTTCAAACAACGTGCAAAAATCACTGCAATGCTGAGAGACAGTGCATTGCAAACATCTGAGGCACATCTTCTCATAAGTGTTGTCATAAACCAAGAAATGTTTACATTTGGTGTATCTAGTTACATACCTGTAATGACGATAATGATGACAATGTCATGCAATGAGCAATGAAATTAAAGCACCAGCACTATAAAGAAATTCATGAGTTTCCACTACACATAAATTTTCTTACAGCATGTAAACAGCTTAAGTAAAAACAGGAAAATTTAACCCTACATGTAATTTTAGAGTATAATCCATTGATATACATTGATTTATGCAATATATTTTTAAATATTATTTATACCAAAAAGACCTAAGGTTATGTGTTAAATATAATTGTTCATTTGATGTCACACACCCCTATCTCAGGCTCAGAAATATTGTTGTTTTGAGCTGAACATCATTTTTCAGCACATCATAGGCTCTACATGGCAGCGAGTATATTTGGTGAAGGTCAAAACCAGGAAGAACCACCAACCAATGGGAAGCTACTGGTTGTTTTTCTTATGTAATCCCATTGACTGAACCCTAGATTCAAACCAAGGCAGACAAATGTGAGCATCTTAGTCAAACTCTGGAAACCAGGGATCCAGGTTCAGGAATATAGAACTGGCAAAGCACACTTTCCTGAACATCTAATGGTGATTAACAGAGCCAGAAGCCGCAACAAAGGTCAGGATTCAAAGTGTACCAACCAATCAGTCCAGGCTAGTTTCTGTGGTGTGTTCTGGGGCAAGTAATTTGCCCAGGCTGGCTACTGTGCCTGTAGTGTGTTCTAGGGCAAGTCTACTGTGGTGCATTCTGGGGCAAGTCTATCAACCAGTCAACCCTGGCTGGCTATTTTGGTGTTTTCTGGGGCAAGTCACCTTTCTCTAATTGTTTCCGCACTAAATAACCTAATGGTATTGCTGTACTGTAAAACTTTCAATGAACCAAATCAATCCTTAGGTATCACTGAATCATTCAATATGTCAATTGCTGCATAAACCATTGTTATGTACATTCTGCTTGACATGATTTATATCCAATGAACATCCATGCAAGACACATAATATACCTTCAACCCTGGGAATCCCTTTAATCCTTCCACACCTGGAAGCCCAGGGAGTCCATCCAGTCCCCTGTTTCCCTTCATGCCATCAAATCCTGGTAATCCATCACGTCCTCGGAATCCCTTTGGGCCTGGAAAGCCTGTAATAAAAGTACAAAACTCAACATGTAGAATTTGACTTTAAAAACATCAGCTAGAGAATGACAATAATGCTGTTTAAATTTTTTAAATTATAATTTTTTAACTTACATAGTCACTCTAATTGACTATTGTCTCTCTGACAACAATCATAGCTGAGATAAGCCAAAATAGTAGTACATCTCCATTTATATTTGCATGTGTTATCATGCTCACAGGTTAGTAAAGCTTACCACCCAAACCATGACCTTTGACCTTAAAATCAATGTTAAGAGTTCTAATGATAAACTGAACATTGGAATGCAACTAAATAAAAATTCAAGTCTGATAAAAAAAATCCACTGTCTTCAAAAGCTCACAAGTTAGAAGAAAAAAAAATGAAAGCAATGACCTCTGCTTTGACCGCATGGGTCAAATAGGTCTCATTTTACAAACTCCTTTATAAAAGTGCAGATATGTTGGTGGTCAGATCTATGCCATTTTTATTCAGAATCAATCATCAATCACATATTTTTCAAGAAATGTTTAGTTAAAACCTATGTAAATACTCCCATGTAATCAAGTAGCAGTGGGTATACAATTTTTGAGATGATCAGAACAGTACAATGCTTGAGGTCAATACTGATAAGGGCAACAGTGAAAACTCCACACAAAGATATGGTAATCAACTTGATGGCATATTTTTAAACTTGTGTCATCATCGTTTAATACAGATAAAATCACATACTGCAAAAAATGATAGCTTTCTGTGAAAAAAAATGTATTAAAAAAGACCATGTTTTTACAATGGCTAACATGGTGACCATTTTGAAAGATTATATCAGTCTCATTTTCATTTTAAACCAGCTTTATGCAGTGAGGTGTTTCAGTAAAAACTGAAGCCACACAGGAAGCCTGGACAACAACCATTTTCAGAAAGTATCACCTTAATATTATTGAAAAGATTTGTATTAGGAACCCAATACTAATATGACCATCCAAATTGGCCATATCGGAGGTCATTATGAGAAGACATTTATTAAATAACCAATGTCAATTATGCAACAGCAGATCTGGGTCTGTACAGTTTGCATTGGCACTTAACTTATAAGTGAGTATATACAGTACTATGAAATTATCATTCTTTACTGAGTCTTTCAAACTGGAGTTTGCAGCAACCATAAAATCCATGGATATTGACATCCCATAGGAAATAGTAAATTCACATTGGAAAGATGATGCTAGATTCAATCTGTTGCATTATTGTTGATTATTTGCATGCAAGCATCTGTTCAGTAATCTTGTATATCCAATCTAATAAACCCTCCACATCAGCACATTAATTGACAGCCTTATATAAGATGGGTAAAAACACTGTTGTTATGGTAACATTTGTTTTAGTAAGCAAAGTTGTTAATAATTTTATGTATTTTTGCCAAAATTAAAAATTAGATGTTCAGTAATGTTTGCCTTATGTTTTCTTCATTGTTGATTATTCACTCTGTCAACCATGTTCAATTATCCTGTCAACCATGATAAAACACCCCATCAACCATTCTGTCAACCATGATCAATCATTCCATCAACCATGATCAACCATCCTGTCAACCATGATCAATCATCCTGTCAACCATGATAAATCACCCCATCAACCATTCTGTCATCCATGATCTATCATTCTATCAACCATGATCAACCATCCTGTCAACCATGATCAATCATCCTGAATTTCCCCAGGTTTCCTCACTAGTTATACTGGCTATTTAAAAAAGACTTTGTATATCTTAGGTATTGTTCAAAAAAACTTTAATTCCATTTACTTTGGTACATGATCGATGGGTTTAATATAGAGTATACTGCTTGGCTTTACACAAGATGTGCACCATTCAAAAAAGTGCAAGCTCCACTTGTTCATTTTCACTTCCTGAACTTCAGAGGTAAATTGTAAAACAAAAAGCTGATAACTTGTTTTACATTTTATATATTTGGTAATTCATTCATTACACTTTCAGAAGCTGGTATTGTCTAGTCTGGCAAAATTTATGTTTGCTATTTTAATAGCTGCCAAGGAGTGTACTTTAGAAAAATTCAAGATGGAACTTAGGAGCACTAGGGAGCAGTCATTTTCATTAGCAGTGTGCTAAGATCATTTACAATTTCCAAAAGTACAATATCCAAAGAAATGTCAGCCACATTACATGAAAGTATCATAGAAGTATGCCTACATTCTCTTCACTGTGCATGTTTTAAATGCAAACAACTTCACCTTACATACATCACTCTCTCAAAAGTACATAATAACTGGTGAGCGCCACCATATCAACCATGATCAATCATCCTGTCAACCATGATCAACCATCCCAAACATGATTAACCATCTTGTAAACCATGATCAACCATCCCAACAACCATGATCAATCATCCTCTCCACCATGATCAATCATCCCATCAACCATGATCAATCATCCTGTCCACCATGATCAATCATCCCATCAACCATGATCAATCATCCTGTCCAACATGATCAATCATCCCATCAACCATGATCAATCATCCTGTCCACCATGATCAATCATCCCATCAACCATGATCAATCAACCTGTTAAACATTGTTTATATTGAGTATGCTGCATCAATATTTGTTTTTACTCTCAATTATATATTGGTTGCCATGAATAAAAATAAAACTGACTCACCTCTCAATCCTGGAAGTCCAGGTTGCCCTGGTTGTCCCTTCAATCCTCCAATTACTCGCCCTGGTTCTCCAGGCAACCCCTTTAATCCGGATAACCCTTGAAATCCAGGGTCACCTGGAAAGCCCTTCTGACCTGTGCGCCCATTTATACCTGGTGGTCCTATGTCTCCAGGAGGACCAGAAATATCTGAAATACATAGAAAGAATCACACAAGTGAATGAAGTAAAATATCTGACTGCATAAATTATACAGAATTTATGTGTCTGTAATGTCATCAAAGAACAAATGCTGCACAATAAGTTGTTGACACAGTTCTTCACTGATTTACTTAATGTAAATCAACTTATAAGTTGAGTCCAACTGCTATCATCATAGACTCTTAAAGGCAGTTGCATAATGCACCAGCAGATCTGGGTCTATGTTGTTTATTCTATTGATCAATCCTAACAAGCTGTATAGACCCAGATCCTACACATTATCCAATGGCAGTCCTAGATCTGTGCAGTCTGCACTTGTATTGGACTTGACACTAACAGCGAAACACATTATCGTAAAGTGTATTGAATTCTGTATTGGACTTGATACTGACAATGGAACACATTATAGTAAAGTGTATTGAATTCTGTATTGGACATGAAATTGAAAGTAGAACACATGGTATAGTGTACTGAATTCTACATTGGACTTGACACTGACAGTGGATCACTAAATCGTAATGTATATCGAATTCTGTATTGGACTTGACACTGATATTGGAACACAGTAGTAAAGTGTATTGAATTCTGCCCTTTGAGACAGAAGTCTTTCACATCAACTCTTTTAGGAAGATTTCAAGTGACATAACTGGAAAAAATGGACTTTGTAAAAAAAAATGTTGTTTATATGACAAATTCTTATGCTGTTATATTTACAAGCTTTGTCTTTTTTAATTTATATACCTTGGAAGAAATGTATAACGTCTTTATCTTTAACCATTTTCTATTAGGAATCAATGTTAAAATATATTTGGCAGAATTTGTCTTTGTGGAGGAATTTTTTGAAGTGTGTACGAAATTTTTAAATTGACTTTACTGGTAACATTCAATTGGCACTATACAGAAAAAATGATGTCACACATTCATGCACATGAATGCATGTGCACACACGCACATATATGCTGATGAATCCTTAAATTCAAAACATAAATACATACTTGCTATCTTATTTTAGCATGCCAGGGGATTTCATCAACATGCTATAATGTGAAGGCTGGTGTGGATCCCATTGTTTTTCTTATAAAAAGTTCCATATGTCAAGCATGAAATATCTACAAACTATCACCTGTTGTATTGAAACCTGCAGTGAAATTCACAAACTTTAGTTATCCAATTTTTTTAAAAAATTCTCAATAAATAAAATTTATCAGTGCGAAATGTTGGTAAATGCCTACAAATGGCAAAATTATAAGACAAATAAATACTAATTAAAAAAGTCTTGCGAGTCCTGTTTTATTTTTATTTTTAATTCTATTTCTTTGTAATCATCACACATGTGATGTCTGCAGTTTATGTGTAATTCTAACTATGAAGGTTTACTTCATTTGTTTCCTTACGATGAATTTACATAATGATAATGAACATAATGCAAATCAAATTAAAATGATGCACAAATCTGTGAATAGTATATGTCAACTTGATATAAATTAAAAGTCTGTCACTAATCAATTAAATTTAACTGATCTTATGAGGTTTTATATGCATCAACATTAAATTCCATTATACAAATGGTTAATATTCTAATGTATCAAAGGTAGTGACAAACCCTTCTACAAGCATTTACCAAATTTTTCACCTAGCTAGATCATGTCCTCATTTACTACACACACACACTGGGATTGGAACATGCAGTAAATGTTGATTATTAAGAAAATTATTTCCACTTTATACATATAAATAACACATGCCTGTATTTATTAAAGTTTTTTAAAAAAATTCAGCTTTGAAAAAACAGATGTTCCACAGAATTTGTTTGAGTCTTGAGCTGTGGTAGCACTCTGAAGTTTCATACTTTACATTGGATTCAATTTTTAAAGAATAAGAATTTCTCAGGTTTTCCTGGCTAGTTATCCTGCTTATTTCAAAAACACCTTCTATACTGTTAAAAGAACATTTAATTTCCTTTATTTGGTGTATGATTGATGGTGTAATTTGAGTTATAGTGTATACTTGGCCTTACTTCAGATGTGCACATGTCAAAATACTGCTAGCTCTGCTTGGTTTTTTCACTTCCTGGACTTCGAAAAGGTAAATTAAAGAAAGAGAACCATAGCTTTTGAATTTTTATACATTTTGTAATTAATTCAATGCATTTTTGGAAGCTGGTATCATCTAGTTCAGTGAATTTAATTTCCATATCTTAATGACTGATAAAGATAGTGTACTTTATACTAATTCCAGTTGATTTTTGTTTGCACATAGGGGCAACCATTATTGTTAGCTGAGTGCTTAAATCATGTACAAGTACAAAATCCAAAGAAAATTCAGCCACATTAAATTAGTAACATAGAGGCATGCCAACATTATCTCCAATGTACATGTTGCAAATGCAAATAGCATCAACCTTACACCAGTCACTTTCTCAAAAGTACATAATATATGTTGGCTGTCCATTAAACAAGGAATCCTATAGTCTGTACCAAATACAGTCTCACACAAGTTCATGTGCAATTTTAACAGTAGAAAATCAAATATCTCATATCAAACTGAAAATAAATATTTTGTTGTCATGTATGATAAATAGAATTAAGTGCATGAAATTAATAATGCACAAAAAATTACATCAATTTAATAGCCAATAGGTACATTGCAAAAAATATTTAGTACTCTATTTCTTATTCTCCTATTTGTAGACTGGTTCTCTGGCTCTTCAATAATTAGTGGTCACATACATACATACATACATACATACATACATACATACATACATACATACATACATACATACATACATACATACATACATACATACATACATACATACATACATACATACATACATACATACATACATACATACAGACATACATACAAACTTATACACATACATACATTCAGACATTCAAACATACATACATACATACATACATACATACATACATACATACATACATACATACATACATACATACATACATACATACATACAGACAGACAGACAGACAGACATACATACATACATACTTACACACATACATACATTCAAACATACATACATACATACATACATACATACATACATACATACATACATACATACATACATACATAAACAGAATGATCAAAGACCATTATCTGCCAGCAGATCTGGGTTTACACCCATCACAGTTGTATAAATGTTATACACAAATTAATTTAGTAAATTTATAAATTTATGTTCTTTTATACAGTATAGTTTTATGTGGTTTTGCACAGTATAGTTTTATGTGCTTTTATACAATATAGTTTTATGTGTTTTTACAAAGTATAGTTTTATGTGTTTTTACACAGTATAGTTTTATGTGCTTTTATACAATATTGTTGTATGTGCTTTTACAAAATATAGTTTTATGTGCTTTTACACAATATGGTTTTATGTTTTTACACTTTTACACAGTATAATTTTTTGTGCTTTTACATAATATAGTTTTATGTGTTTTTACACAATATAGTTTTGTGTCATAGTTTTATGTGCTTTTACACAATACAGTTTTATGTGATTTTACAGTTTTGTGTTTCTACACAGTACAGGTTTATGCACTTTTAAACAATATAGTTTTATGTGCTTTTACTGAATATAGTTTTATGCAATAGTTTTATATGTTTTTACACAATAGTTTTATGTCCTTTTACACAATATTGACTGAACAGACAATCCTTAAATTAATTGTACACTTTAGAAAACATAAAGTCACAAAATGCCATTTACCAAAGTGTATGAATAATTGATGGCAATGAGGAAGATGTTTTTGGTCAAAGCCAAAAAATGCCACTGACCAAAGTCTGTGAATAATTGCTGGCAATGAGGTAGATTTTTTTGTTAAAGAATTTTAGAAACTATATGAAAATTATTTTATGGAACTAAGAAGTAATATTACCAGTTTAATAGTTTTGCAGATATTTTATTCAACCAATTGTAAAAAAGGGTATTTCATCTGTCTTTTCTTTCGGAGTGGCAAGGGTTGGAAATGCATCTGCTCTGCATTTTCCAATACAAATATATAAAAGAGGAAAGTGCATTTTTGTCTCAGCAGCATCCAGTTATTATATAAATACTATACAGCAATTAGCTATATTTCATTTTAAAAGCAAAAAATTAGTAATTAAATGCTTCTAAATCAATTCAATTATAAAATTGTTTTCCCTTTCAAAAGATTGTAAAATTTTCAAACTGTGGCTGATCTAAAATGAAAAGAAACAAAATTCAAAACTGTCGAAGATGGATATGCATATCAATGAACATTAGAGCAGAACTCAATTTCAATAAAATGTTAAAGTCAACAAAATGTTGTTAAAAAAATGTTAAGCAAGAAAACTAAACAATCCATACCTCCAACAGCATCTGGACCAGGCAAACCTGGCAGCCCATCAAATCCTGGGTCACCTGCAAATATTACATATAAATATGTACAAAAAAAGAAGCCAATCTGCAATAGCTGAAAAATATTAATGTAGAATGGAGAAAAAAAAACAGAAACAATTTTGATAAATAAGACTGGTTCTGACAAAAGGCTACCAAAATGATGGTTCATGGCTACCAAATATATCAAAGCCAGGTGGCCCATGGGCTACTTGAAAAACATCATGATTTTATAAATTTCTCAAAACTTTACTTATGTGAATGATTCACAAAAACTGAATAATGGTAAATACTTCATAATACATAAGAAGAGGAATAACAAAGCTGACTAAGTGTAAGTGTGATTTGGATTTTTAATGAAGCATTAACAATTTTTAAGTCATATTGCTACAACATTGTCTGCATTGTAACAGTTTATAGTGATGACTAGCACTTGGGAATCATGCTGCAGACATGTAGCATGATGTCCTACCCAGACACATTATCTTGACTCCAAGCAGACTAGTCCCCTGTTCTAACCTCTTAATGTTGAGCATCAAGCTACTGTCCAATTTGTAAAATTTGTCAGACCATACATGAATGCTCATATTATAATAAATAATGAAGGACCATGAGAGCTCAAATAACTCACTAAAGGGCCAAATTGTTAAAGAGATCTGTAATTCAAGTCTGTCAAGTTAAAATAATAATAAACATTCTGTCAAGTCCTAAAATTAGTTTTGATGATTACATGTGTTCAAGCCAACTGTGTCTGGAGCTACAAAGTTCTACTTTATATGGAATGACAATATACATTTTATCTTTTGTAATCAATGGCAGCCAAAAGGATAAATAGAGATAAAAATTATTTGTTTTTCCATAGATCTCACATGAAATGAGGAAAATGTTTACATTTTTATTCAATAAATAATAAAAACATTTTGATGGAACTTTGGATACCTTAGGGGCCATCCATTTTCTTGGACAATGGGCCAGTGGGAATTGGCTGGACTTTCTTTAATAATTATTCTGCATAAAA
Source organism: Potamilus streckersoni (assembly GCA_016746295.1). NCBI lineage: Eukaryota > Metazoa > Mollusca > Bivalvia > Unionida > Unionidae > Potamilus > Potamilus streckersoni. The sequence goes on along the minus strand of JAEAOA010000606.1, from coordinate 691,332 downwards.
GAACTGATCTTTACTGTATTTTTCATCAGGATTTGGAATTTATCCTCCAAAACTATCTACTAACAGATTCTATGCATCATGGCAGCAAAACCTGTCATCAACGCTGTCTCAGTCCCATCGCCAGAGACGTTGTTAATATTAATTCACTTTAGCGAAATCAAGCACAAACAATAGTATGATCCCATAGGTACTAGTTTTTAGTTGCAAAAAAGAGGGAAACTATCAATAAACCCTCCATCTTCTCCCAATCAAGATGTGCTGACTGGGGAGTGTGTGTTATGAATAGTTTTTCTTTTCTCATTGAAGAAAATAAGTTACTATGGAGGATCTATATATGTACAACTAATCTGAAATGATGCCATTCTTTTATAAAAAAAAAACAAACATTTAAATATTATTATAATAATGGTAATATTTCAAAATAAACTCCTAATGCAAAATTTTAAAAAAATTATATAATCAAGTTTTGAGACTGACAGCATTCCCACAGAACATTCTCAAAGAGAGAATGAGAGGAACAAACTGATGGAATCTGCTGACCTAAATAAGTTTAATTTAAAGATGAAGGTAGCCAATACAATTTGAGTAATTTTGCATATCCTCTATTGTGATAGAATTTATTGCTTACTATATTACAAATTCCATTTCACTCTCCCTCACATGTTTGAAGGGAGTTTTAATAGGTTGTAAGCACTATTTTATCAGATTTATATCTGGAGACTAAGTTGGAGTATACACATGCTGAATGCCATGGTTTATCAAACAGCAACCTCTGCTCACTGCTATTATCGTTTTTGACATGGTTCTTCTTACAAAACCTCATGCTTTTCAGTTACAGATAAAAAAAATTTCCAAGTATTGGACATTTTATGCTATACAGGCATAACCAATACTGTTCACACTAATCATCAAGCATGTTATGTGTTGCACTAGTTTTATGACATATCTCTATTGCTGACTCTCTGCTTGATGAAAGACCAATCAAGTCATATAATGAAAATCCACTTTTGCAAAAACAAATTTAATTATTTTAATAATTTTTAATTTAAATTATGCAGCATAAAATGCTCCAAGAGCCATCCAAGGAGATTTTTCAACTTTTCTATGCATGGTGACCTCACTCAAATTTATATTTTTAAACTGTTGAAATCTAATTTCCATTAATGTAATTAATGATATTTATATTCTAATGTTTTGTTCTATAAATCATCAGTCTCTTGCAATTTTCATCCACCTATAATAACATAACCAAATATTTGTTATACCTTTAACTGATTTTAAATGTTTTAGCCAATTTTCACACCACAGCCCTAGGTATTTCATTCATTCTGGAGCTTCCACCAGCCTCGTTAATTTTAAAAACATTTCAATAAGTTTACCTCGAATGCCTGGTTGTCCTGGAAACCCTGGCAAACCTGGCAGCCCAGGAAATCCAACTTCACCTTTGACACCATTAAGTCCTGGAAGTCCATTTTCTCCACGGATTCCATTTCTCCCTGGTGAGCCATTAATGCCTGGGTCACCACGGAAACCCTGTTTCAACACAGAAAATAACTGCATGGAAAAGAGCAAGCTAACTCATATCTAGCAAATTTGTAAAAATATAAGGTAACTAGGGCTTAAGAACATAGGGGGCTTTATTGTGAAACCAAAGCAACCATTAGGGGACATAACTCATTACTACAAGTACATGAATGACTGGAAATCCAACTCATTCAGAGGTCTTATTAGTATAGAAATGCATGAAATCCAATATTCTTTACTAAAGTTAAATGATATTCATTCACCATCTCATAAGTAAAAAGCTGCACACTAAATTTGGATAAAACCAATAATCCTGGATAAAGTAATGTTGCAGAAACCAACTTCTGCAAGAGCAATCAGGGGAGATAACTCCTACAAATATCATTTTGGTATAATGCAAATAATATTCATAAAAAGTCTGATTAATAGAAAAGTGTGTTAAAAAACTGGTTATAATCCAACACTCCTACATTAATTTATGCTATGGGAAAGAAGGTCAGGAGAACAGACAAGGTTTTTAAGTCTTGTAAATGATGTCACGGAAAGCAAAAACTCAAACCATTCATGGTGACATTAATGTAGAGCAGCATAGCAAATCTGATCAAAGTAAAAAGTAAAGTAAAACTACAGAAACAAAGGTTCGGTCTAAAAATTATCGCCAGTACATAAACTGATGCACCTCACTATTATATTTAGCAGATTAACACAAAATTAAGGTTTGGTCTAACTACTTTAATGGCTAGATTACAATTCTCCCAAAAAGGGAAAAATATGCCCACATCAATGTTATCATAATACATAAGGTTGCAGCTGAGTGTGGAGCCTGGAGCTGACCTTATTTGACCTGTAACTGTTGCATCATTTGTATGTTAGAACCGTATAATCACCATACCCAAGTAAGAGACAGAAAATAGCATGTGATTTTAAATAGATTCTCAAGAGAAACTATTATTTTGTGCGCACTTTGTCAAACAGTGACACAATTTCCATTCGCTCATTGGTATGCCTTGTATTGTTGCATGATTTATCAGTGTCCGACTGAAAATGGTGTCCAAGGCAAAAATATTAAAATAGATCAGAAAGAAATAAAACTATCTCTTGGACCGTGTTTATGACTTACCAATGATAGTAGCATAGTTTTTGAACCAGTGGAACCTTCATCATCCAAAGATGAGGTGATGGTTACTTTTAAGATAAAACTTAATTTGTGCAGCAATGGTTGAAAACACAGTGGTAAAGTTTACAAAAAAAAAGTTAAATCGAGTGAAGAATGTGACAGTGAAGACACCTTTATGTTTTGCCATATATGCACAGAGGCTGAAAAATACCTCCATGACCAAATGTGCATAAATCAATAAAATTCAGAGCAGGCATGCTGGGTTGCCAGAACACAAACTGCTAATTGAAGGTCCACAATACCAGGCAGATTTGAATGCAGGTTTACAAACACATTCCTCTGAGCAAGACAAAGCAGTGAAAGTGCAACTTAAGTGTGTACATGGGCTGAGTGAAGAAGATGTTCCTTTTTAAAATACAAATCTCTTTTTAATTTAATATATGACTTAGCGGCTGAAGAAGTTGATACCATTGGCATTTTGAAGAATTCTGCCATTCAGTCTGACTTGGCTGACCTGTTCAGACTTACTGGAGAGACAGTCAAACATTGTTGAAGATAATCTTATATGTGACCTGCAAAATTCTTCAATTGTGATAGCAATGGCAGATGAAAGCACTGACACAGCCAACAATAAATGCCTGGTCATATGAAACCATCAACAAGATTTGTAATAAATATAGAATGTTCAGATGCTTCTTGCAAGGGAATTGCCTTATTGGCTTTAGTCACATTATGCAACTAATATTTTTGTTGTGTATTTAAATAATATAATTATTTTTTTTCCAAACTACTTAAAAGTGATAATTGGCTTGAATAAGACTCATATTACTTGATTTTAAGTTTTTTGCCTTGAAGAGGCAAAAGACTTACATGAAGCCATTTGTAGATAAAACACTGCATCACACATTTTATCATTGTAACCAATGTGTACAAAGTGTTTCATGACACTTGGCTTGATCACATTTGTCTTATTTTCTCCAGACAAGTATTTTACCATCAAGACCAAATACCTGCTGACAAAACATTACTAAATATCACTCAATGTCATAGATTTTGCATAAACTATTAAAATTTTCTGCTATATCAATTAATTTGCCAAATTTAATTCACTCTAAAGATTATAAAATGTTTCCATATAACACTTAAAATATCCCTCAAAATACAAATGCCTCTGGATGGTTTTCATGCATGATGTATAACAACATTTAATTCATTTGTCAGGTCCAAAAACTTTGCCTCCTGTTCCTTTTTATGAGACAATACTGAACAAAATCATCATAAACAAGCATAAGAAGTTGGCCACTTTCAATGAGATTTCCTGCCGAATCTGTTATACCTTCTAAAACTCTCATTATTGCTTTTCCCACAATTTTAGTAGTACTTCAAGCACATATTTTTCCATTGTTACAGTATGATGCTCTTGTCATCAGGTGACATTTCTTCACATTTTTGTGCCATTTCATTATCAGGTTACTTATGAGCATTTAGCAAATATTTTATCAACTTCTTGACAACCTTACCAGTGTCATGGCATTTAGCAGATGCCTTATCAACTTCTTGACAACCTTACCAGTGTCATGGCATTTAGCAGATGCCTTATCAACTTCTTGACAACCTTACCAGTGTCATGGCATTTAACAGATGCCTTATCAACTTCTTGACAACCTTACATGTGTTATGGCATTTAGCATATGCCTTATCAACTTCTTGACAACCTTACCAGTGTCAAGGCATTTAACAGATGCTTTATCAACTTCTTGACAACCTTCCAGTGTCATGGAATTTTAACAGATGCCTTATCAACTTCTTGACAACCTTACCAGTGTCATGGCATTTAACAGATGCCTTATCAACATCTTGACAACCTTACCAGTGTCATGGCATTTAACAGATGCCTTATCAACTTCTTGACAACCTTACATGTGTCATGGCATTTAGCAGATGCCTTATCAACTTCTTGACAACCTTGCCAGTGTCATGGCATTTAGCAGATGCCTTATCAACTTCTTGACAACCTTGCCAGTGTCAATGCATTTAGCAGATGCCTTATCAATGTCTTGACAACCTTACCAGTGTCATGGCATTTAGCAGATGCCTTATCAACTTCTTGACAACCTTACCATTGTCATGGCATTTAGCAGATGCCTTATTAACTTCTTGACAACCTTACCAGTGTCATGGCATTTAGCAGATGCCTTATCAACTTCTTGACAACCTTGCCAGTGTCATGGCATTTAGCAGATGCCTTATCAACTTCTTGACAACCTTACCAGTGTCATGGCATTTAACAGATGCCTTATCAACTTCTTGACAACCTTACCAGTGTCATGGCATTTAGCAGATGCCTTATCAACTTCTTGACAACCTTACCAGTGTCATGGCATTTAACAGATGCCTTATCAACTTCCTCACAACCTTACCAGTGTCATAGCATTTAACAGATGCCTTATCAACTTCTTGACAATCTTACCAGTGTCATGGCATTTAACAGATGCCTTATCAACTTCCACACAGCCTTACCAGTATCATGGCATTTAACAGATGCCTTGTCAACTTCCACACAACCATAAAGATCATAAGGCATTTGGTAACCTTACAAGTGTTATGGTGTTAACAGATGCATTATCAATTTCCAGATAATCTTACCAGTATCATGGCATTTGGCAGATGCCTTATCAACTTCCAGACAACCTTACCATGTCATGGCATTTAACAGATGCATTATCCATTTCCAGATAATCTTACCAGTATTATGGCATTTGGCAGATGCCTTATCAACTTCCAGACAACCTTACCAGTGTTAGTACCATAAATTTTGCACAATTCACAAAGAGACACAGATGTATACAATCAAATAACTTACATCCTAACACAGCTTTAAAGCTGGCATTATGTTGCAAAACTTGCCATAATGCTGTAGATAGTATTTCAGCTACCAGCAAGGCTGCCAACACCAGAGTACATAAATACCAAATGCTTATGACAAAAATACTGAATTTCAGGAACAAATACTGATTTTTAAAACTTTAATGCATTAATAACTAGCTATAGCAACTAAAACCATCAGTAAAGTAGGACAGTAACTTAATTATTTAATGTCAAATATGTCCATGTTTCACTCTTGCACCTTTTCAGTTGGCACTCTATTCCATTTTGAAGGTACAAGAGTGTAACATACTCACACATAAACACAGGCTGCTTACTTGAACTTTTCCACACCTTGTTTTTCAATCATTACCATCTTTCAGTGATGATCAGAATTCTGTGAGATTTATTTTACTGAACTATTTTTGTTCTAGGGCATGGTAATCCTTTTCAATTTTACTCTCTGAAATAAGTGTCCAAAACAAATGACAACAAGACTAGTAATTGAAAGAGAAAGGTTCAGTACTAAAAGAAATTTAGTAAAACTAAATGAATTACATCAAAAAGGTTCTCTCTGGTATTTATAAATGTAACTTCAGCCTTTGTTGTTGATGATGAAACAGAAAAGCGGATGTTTATTAGCTTTTTTATGCTGTTTTATATCTTGGGCACCTCCATGCTCAGTAATAGTGAAATCATAATTACACAATTTGCAAAATAGTTTTCTCCTTTACTATATGGTTTCACAAATCTAAACATGATGGCATATTTGTTCCTCCAGTTCAGTTTTCTTTTCTTTGCTGGAGAAAATCCTGATTCTTCTGTTTTCCTTTTTTGACATAATAAGAAGCTAACTATTATGAAGATGAAATACACCTGCTTTGCACAATACATGTATTTTGATTAGCATGAAAGCCTTGCTTTTGAATGAACCAATCATATTTTTAAAACTCTATATCCATATATAAATATATATATATGTATGTATGTATGTATGTATGTATGTATGTATGTATGTATGTATGTATGTATGTATGTATGTATGTGTATATATATATATATATATATATATATATATATATATATATATATATATATATATATATATGTATGTATGTATATGTATGATGTATGTATGTATGTACATATATATATTTACATTTACACTCATAATGGGACTGGGTGTGGTTTCTAAAAGAAATTCAATGGAAATTTTTAATTTATTTTTTTAATTAAAAACATTTTTAACAACAACATACACCTATATTCAGGTCCAAAATATGGAAAGAATGGGATACTTAGCAACTATGCACAAGTCATGAGAGTACTGACACAAAGAGAAGACACTACATAAGTGTTCTACAGATTTTTTAAAAGACTGAAATCTCATGTCCACTACTTCAGCATTGAATAATAACTCACCTTGAGTCCATTCGGTCCATATCTACCAGGTGGCCCAATGAAGCCTGAGTCTCCTGGAAATCCTTCTCTACCAATCTCCCCTAGGAACCCTGCTTGTCCTGGCTCGCCAACTGCTCCCTTCAGACCTTGCCTTCCTGGTACACCATCCCTTCCCTTGAAAGACAGCAAGTGCAAATAGATGTATTCAGTTCCAAAGAAGTAATCTAACTGAAATAGACTTTTAAGTTACATCAGGCAAGGTTTGGTACTGAGAATGTACTCTTCAAATGTTTGTGATTATTATTTATTATTTATTATTATTTATTATTTATTATTATTATTATTATTATTATTATTATTATTATTATTATTATTATTATTATTATTATTATTATTATTGTTCCAGTTGTTGCTGCTGTAATTTCACAACCACATGTCTTAAATCTAGGCTCAAGAAATGTGATTGGTCAATTTTAAGTCAGACTTAAATATAAGCTAATCAGATTTCTTGATTCTACACTTAAATTTAAGTCAAGGCTAAAGTTATGTTGGTAAAATTCATGACTGATTACATTTTGTTATGTAAGATCATTTTAAAAATAAAAACCAATCAGATTGCTCAATTCTACACTTAAATTTAAGACAAGTCTAAAATTATGTTGGTAAAATTCATGACTGATTACATTTCTCATGTAAGATCATCCTATAAATTATTATGCCTGCAGTTCAACAGAACCAGACTGTACATGCACATCTGGAAAAGTTTTCATAAAACCTGGGCTAGAGCATGTGACTTATATTCCTAAGCTTGACCACAAAAAAAACCAGGGTAGGCATTTTATAAGCTTTTTATCCCCTTTTGTAAATATTCTCAAAATCTAAATGGCTAAAATGACTGAGGCAGATCATTGCATACACTGTTGTGAGTAATATGAAATTTGAGAGTAAATACTGAAATTAATGATTCACCATTTTCAGAAATTCTGAAAAGCTGAAGCAGTCCTGACATGCCTTAATTTCAGTTCAGCAATGCTTCAGGACATGCCACTACACAATGTACCAGTATTAATAAAATATTTTGTTTCCCACTATCCTTTAAAAATAAATCTGCTAGATATATATCCTGTCACCTAATTCATAGCACTGTTACTCAAATGACACCTATTTGTATCTCTTCTTGGGAATGCAATTATAGAAAAGAGTGAAGCCAACAAGCTTTGTAAAATTTAACAAAATAATTTATATCCCAAGAAAACAAGGTAAGAAAAAGAAAAAGGACTTATGGTTTATGAATCAAAATTCAAAAATGAGTCTGATAATTAAAAATAGAACTTCTATCACTAAAAAGTTATAATTGAATCAAAGTTTGAATCTATATGAAGTTCCAAGATGGAAGGCAATGGCTCCTTCTATAACCTGTTTTGTGTTGTTGTGTCAACAGTTCCTTGTTGAATCACACAGAACAACTTCTCATTTACACTGTACCTATTGCTTCATAACTTCGTATAAATAACATTTAAAATTTTTTTAATGCATACACATTAACTCACAAAGATTATATGTGTATGTATATATGTCTCATCACCAATACTGGGCTGTTGTAATTAATTTTAAACACACTCACATGTGGTTATTTTGATATTCACATTAATTTAATCCAGATGCTTACACCATCTAAACATGAATTACATTAAACCCATTTATGTATGGATTACATAAGGCCCTTCTATGTATGAATTCCATTAAAAATATTTAATGCATGAATTACATTAAACCATTTCATGCATAAATTACATTAAACTTTCATGCATGAATTACACTTAACCCTTGCAAGAATTACATTAAATTACATTAAACCATTTCATGCATTAATTTCATTGAACCCTTTCAAGCATGAATTACACTAAACCCTTTCATTCATAAATTACATTGAACACTTTCATGCATGAATTACCCTAAACCCTTTCATTCATAAATTACATTGAACCCTTTCCTGCATGAATTACACTAAACCCTTTCATGCATAAATCAGATTAAACATTGGCCTCAATAGATACGACCTAGACAATTTGTGAATTTGCCTCAACAGACATAATCTAAATAATTTTTGAATTTCCATCAATAGACATGACCTAGACAATTTGTTTATTTCCGTCAATAAACATGACATAGACAATCTGTGTATTTGCCTTAACAGACATGCATTTGATCTGGCAGGTAAGGATCTAAAAAAAATTCCCTTTTAAATTCACTGTTTTGAGCAAAAACAAAATCAACAATAGTTTCCCACAACACAAAATGAATTTAATGTCATGGAATTCAGACACATATATAGAAATTGCTATAGAAACAAAATAGATAGAGGCTGAAACAATAAGCAATGTTTTTACCTTCTAAACAAGTCAATCAGTATTTTCCAGCAATAATTGAGAGGAAGAAAATTAGGACAGACCTAGTGGTTAAAACATCCACCACAAATGTATAAGGTTGTGGTTTTGATCCCCAGCCCAGTCATACCAAAGACTTATAAAAATGGTATTAACAGTTGCCTCACTTAGCGCTCAGCATTAAGAGATTAGTGTTAGGACTGGTCGGTCTGGTGTCAGGATAATGAGACTGGGTTGGACATTATGCTACATGTCTGCTGCATGATGCTTCAGTTCTAGACATCACTATAAACTGACACACTGCAGACATCATATCGATATGACTGAACAATTGCTAAAGCTACATTAAAAATCCAAATCACACCCATGCATGCACGCACACACACACACACACACACACACACACACACACACACACAGGACCAGATCTTGTGAGAAAGCATAATAACATAAGACAATGTGTAGATGTTATGGAACACACTGTGACTAAAAATTGGACAAATTTAAAAAAACTCCAAACGTAAAAACTGATACTTCATATTTTATCAGAAAGTAGCATCCAGCAGCCTTGAAACTACTTCATATAACTCAATAAGTTTATATCGTTATCAATATTGCCATGTATAGATTGTAAAAGTCCATAACCCAAAAGCAACACATACCCTTTGTCCTTTCGGGCCTGAAAACCCTGGGAAACCATCAACACCTTCTTCTCCCTTTCGTCCAGGTTGCCCATCTTCTCCCTGTTGCCCATTCAGCCCTGGTTGCCCTGCCTCTCCTTTCATACCATCAATTCCTGAAAAAAGATATAGCCTATAGCTGCAATAAATGTGTGTATGATGCAAAAATGAAAGAAAATGTCCTTTTAAATAATATGACATCAATGTATGAAACTGAAGTCATATGAAAATTTCCACCACAAAAATGTTTTAAAGGTCAGCAGAAAAAGCATAATCCACATATAACATAATAAAATTCAATGTGCATATGTATAAAACACATATATTTTCCACAATTTTAGCATCAGGAAGCATCCATTTGAACAAAGGACCAAAGATGTATTCTACCACTAGTTGTAGTCCATGTTCTATTAAGAATTTGGTAAATCATGCACCAGTATTTATAAAATTCATGTCCACAATTTAGTTCTGATGTAAAAAAGGAAGTTACTTTAGTATTGGAGTTAGCAAAATGATCTAATTCAAGGCATCTTTGTTTTTATCCCCATGACCAATATTAAAATCCTTTCCACGCAGCCTACAATGGGTGTGAAGCTACCCTAGAATGGCACTGTATTGTGTTATTCATGTATTCATCTCTGAGTTGTTTTTTTTTCGTTTTTGTTTTCTTTCTAATCCATCTGTGAAATTATTTGAGAAACATTTATGCAGTAACATATGTGCCAAATAGAATAAATAGGAAAACTTTTACCACCAAATTCCTACAGAATTGTTTAGTACCTCACATTATTTGTAACAAAAAATATGTGAGCAAAGACTAAAAATTAGAAAACCAGTCTGTTCTGTCCTAAGCTAGACAGCTGCTATAAATAGAAACAGAGGTCTTCTTGGAAATAGGGCAGTTTCTATAAATAGAACACAACACTTAGGAAAGTCACCGCTAGTCAACAGACAAGTGTACTTTTATGTCATAGTTACACAGAAGCTGTCTTTTCTAGAATACATTCTGTGCAATTAGTGGGTTGTTTAAAAAAAATGAGAAAACAAATTATTAATTTTTTTTGGAGAGAAATATACTGAAAAAGCGTTATCCAAATATATTTACGCATTACATAATTTAGTGATAAAAAGTGTAATGATTGTGCCAAAAGCATAATGGTTGGCATGTATGTATAATGGCAGATATGGTCTATGATATATGATAGAACCATATCATTATATAATGGTAGATATTTGTCTGTTTTGTCACTATGGTTGAATCACAGTATTATATGATTGTAGATATCAATCTATTGTTGCTATGGTAGAACTAAAACAATATATGATGGTAGATAGAGGTCTACTGTCACTATAGCAGAACCACAGCATTATATAATGGTAGATATGGGTCTATTGTCACTATCATAGAACCACAAAATTATATGATGGTAGATATGGGTCTACTGTTGCTATGGTAGAACCACAGCATTTTATAATGGTAGATATGGGTCTATTGCCACTATCATAGAATCACAAAATTATATGATGGTAGATATGGGTCTACTGTTGTTATGGTAGAACTACAGCATTATATAATGGTAGATATTAATCTATTGTCACTATCATAGAACCACAAAATTATAGAATGGTAGATATGGGTCTACTGTTGCTATGGTAGAACTACAGCATTATATAATGGTAGATATGGGTCTATTGTCACTATCATAGAACCACAAAATTATATGATGGTAGATATGGGTCTACTGTTGTTATGGTAGAACTACAGCATTTTATAATGGTAGATATGGGTCTACTGTTGCTATGGTAGAACCACAGCATTTTATAATGGTAGATATGGGTCTACTGTTGCTATGGTAGAACCACAGCATTATATAATTGTAGATATTAGTCTATTGGCACAATCATAGAACCACAAAATTATATGATGGTAGATATGGGTCTACTGTTTCTATGGTAGAACCACAGCATTATATAATGGTAGATATCAGCATGAATTGTTAACATATATATCTATGCTAGCTTTTATGGTATGACCTGGTAGATCTTCAATATGCCCAGTTTCATGTCTATATGTCTTGATTTAAAAGAATACTTATGAAGTAGTAGTAGTTGTTGCGCTTAACGCCATTTTTCAGCACACGGTAGGCTATTCATGGCGGCCAGTATTAATGGTGGAGGAAGAAACCGGGAAATCACCGGAAAGAACCACCGACCCACGAAAAGCTACTGGCAAGCTTTCTCACATATCCACATTCGCCGAATCCTAGATTCGAACCCACGCAGACAGAGGTGAGATGGCAGTGATCCGTAACGGACAGCGCTTTAGACCACTCGGCCACTCGGGGCCCCGAATACTTATGAAAGGTTCAATTAGAAATTCTTCCAACATTTGTCCTTGTATACAGAGGTTGCAATGATTTTTATAAATTGTTATCCAAAGTAAACATAATGAGCAATCTGACTGCATTAGTTTCTTTCAGTTTCATCTAATCTGACGGTGAAGTGGTAGATAATGTTTAGAGTAGCTACATAGGTCTATTATCAGTATGGAACGACTCTTAGCTACCGTATGTGCCATATTATACATATCACTGATTCACAGATCTTTAAAACCCTAAGCATTGTCTCACATCCTATGGTTATCAAATTAATTTTAGAATCAAAAACTTATTACTTAAGTCTGTAATAATACTGGTCTGGCTAAACAATCTACAAACAGTACTTAGTCTTCTGTCATTATTACTGTTGTTACATGACTGTCTTAAGTAAAAAGGCTAAAACAAGTTGAGTAATAAAATATCATGCTTGTTAGTGTCTTTACCTGGTAGTCCCATGTCTCCTTGCTGACCTTTGGAACCCACAGAACCAGGAATACCATCCAGACCATCTCGTCCTAGGAAGCCTGGGCGACCTATAATCAGAAATATGTCTACAGTGTTAAACAATTACCAAAATACCTAGAAGTTTTTAAACGGTAATTGATAATTGATTTTGGCAATTATTTAGGGAAATAAATGACTTATTTATCACTAAATTTTTTTCAGAGTAAATTGCTAAAAGAGATAATAATGAATTTATTATACATATATTTTGGGATTAAGGCCTTCTTTCAGCCCCTGTAGTCTCTTAAAACAGTTCTTTTTGTACAAACTTGAAGAACAGCATCAAAAGTTTACAAATGAATGTTACAACATTCTGTAATTTCAGGTTTATATTTTCACTATTTTTGAAATTAGTATGGTTACTATTTTTAACTATTACCTTAATGAATCTATCTTGCATGGTTCTCAAAAACTAGTGACTAAATGAAGTATATAATAACATATTTATCTAATTACTATGGATCACAAAATTGTGGCAATCACAAAAGCTGGAACTGAATTTTGAAAAATTTTATTCATCTTTCTCTATGAGATGCAACAGATTATTAAGAAAATAAATGTTGGCAATCAGGAAGTACTGAAAATGTTCTCAAACAAACTGAATTAACTGACTTCATACAACTTCCATGATAGCAAAATCATATGATTCATAGTTTTAAAAAACTTTGAATACAAATGCACTTTAATGTAATTTATATAAAATGTCTTTTAAATAAACTAAACATTTACCTCTTTCTCCTTTGATGAAGAAACCTACATCTAGAATTTCCCCCTATCCCATTGTCATGGACATCCAAGCAGACCTGGGTGATTCATCTCATCTACATGTCTTCTACTAAAAATTTTTAAAACTTTCTATCCCACTTTCTCCTTAATGCGGAAACATGCATATCCCATTTCTCCCTTAGTCTTGCAAATCCCAACAGACCTAGGTCACTGTTATAACCTTCATTCTTTTATATTTCTGTACAGAATCTCTTCCACTAAAATTGCAAAATAACTGTACCTCTTTCTCCTTTGATGGAAAAGCCTGCATCTCCCTTTCCTCCTTTGATACCAGGAATCCCAGAAAGTCCTGCTTGACCTGGGTCACCATTACGACCTGAAAGAAGAATGAAAAAGGTCATGCATAGCACATACTGTGCAACCTTCACAAAGTCATTTCATTCAATTACATTTACAACCATTCTTTCCTAATCTGTACAATGCTAGGACAAAATACTGGGGATGTTAAATTGCCAATACACCAAGTTTTGATTTACATGAGAAAGGACATGCAAGGTCCAAAGAATGACCTGTCTGCAGAACAGACTTAGAATATTCAGGAAAAGAAATGTGCTCAAATGCAATTTATATTACAGCAATGGAATTCACATAAATGAAGAGAGAAAGGGAAAAAAAAACACAACAAGAACAACTTCTAAATAAAATCTGTAGGGACCATCATGTCATGCACTAAAGGAACAATATAAATTACTGAATAACAACATATAATTATGTTAATGTAAAGTCCATTGTAAAGTCAGTGAGGGAAGGATAAATATAGTTTGGCTGTGAACTTGATTTTGTTGTTGGCATGTAAAATTCGTTTTTTACTTGTTATGTGGATAAGTGAGAAACAACATTTTTCAAGTTCTGAGGGTAAAATTTGCTGAAAATCTTTAGGGTGGTTTATTTTAAAACCCATTTAATATTTTTGTTTCTATTTTTGGTAACATCAGAGAGAAGAGATAAAGGCTTGATACCATTTGAACAAAATTGATTAGCCCTTATGCCAGGACATTTTCTGTCAAATTTGGATAAATTCCTTTGAGTGGGTATTGAGACATATGTTCAAGTTTTTATATTTTTAGTAATATCATTTATAAAATTTTGAAAGCACTTCATGTTCAGATATTTTCAGCAAATTTGGCACAATTTTGTCAGATGGTTTCTGAGAAACTAATTTAAAGGTTTTCCATTTTTAAATAATGGCTGCCATATTTAAAGGTGGATTAGCATCATCTGCATAAATCCAAATGTCCCTCATGCCAAGATGTTGTCTATCAAATTTGGTTCAGTAGTATTTTTTATGAGACAAAGTCATTTCAATTCTTTTCTATTTTTAATAATGCTGGCTACATCCTATGGAAGTTCAAAATTAATTTGTATAAATTTTAAAGTCCTTCATGCCTAGATGGTTTCTGTCAAATTTGGTCAAATTCTGTTAAATTTTGTGAGACGTCATTTCAATTCTTTTCTATTTTTAATAATGCTGGCTACATCCTAAGTAAGTTCTACATTAATTTGTATAAATTTTAAAGTCCTTCATGCCTAGATGGTTTCTGTCAAATTTGGTCAAATTCTGTTAAATTTTGTGAGACGTCATTTCAATTCTTTTCTATTTTTAATAATGCTGGCTACATCCTAAGAAAGTTCTACATTAATTTGTATAAATTTTAAAGTCCTTCATGCCTAGATGGTTTCTGTCAAATTTGGTCAAATTCTGTTCAATTTTGTGAGACGTCATTTCAATTCTTTTCTATTTTTAATAACGCTCGCTACATCCTAAGAAAGTTCTACATTAATTTGTATAAATTTAAAGCCAATCATGCCTGGATGGTTTTTGTCGAATTTGGTCAAATTCTGTTGAACAGTTTCAAGATGTCATGGAGTGGCTTTTCTATTACAAGTAAAGGTAATCATACATAATAACAGATTAGTATCATTTGTAAAAGAAATGCCTTCATGCCATAATGATAAGTGCCAAGTTTGGTTGGAGCTGGTTTAGCGTTTTTGCAAAACAGTTGAATAGAAAACAACTGCTGATAAATTAACAGTAGGTGACACATCAGGGATGATGAATATATGGTTATTAATTTATAACAACACCGAGACATATGTCCAAATGAGCTAAAAATAACAATTCAGAACCTCCGTTTGTTGAGGACTCCCAGAAAACAGGACCTACTGTCTGCACATAGGATAATTGTTCACAAGATCTGTAAATGTGGGGTTTGAAGTGTCAAACAAACCCCATGATAATCAATACACCATGCAAAAGGAAATTCACCGCATTTATGTGATAGGTCATTTGGGGATGAACTAAATGATAAGAATAGAATCTACTTAAAAAGTCAACTTTCATCTGTTCCAAGCAAATATGTTCTTGCTGTTGAAAATATAAAACTTTAAAAATTTAAATACACCTTACAATTTATTTGCCCCATCTTTTGATTCAACAACTGTGGTTGAGAAATCTTTAAAAATCCAATTGCCTATTCAGGCAAGTACTAAAAATCCACTTGCCCAGAATAAACTTTTATTCAACCAGCCATTACTGAAGTATGTGGGAAGAACAATGGATATTTTAAATCACTGGAAAATGGGAGTCTGCTAGTTTGAATCAGGTGTATTGAGGATTAAGGAAGCACAAGTAATATTGACCGCCTGGTTTTATTTCATACAGAATACCTGCTGCCTGGAGTTACATACCTGGTAGACCTGATTCTCCCTTTGTTCCTGGAAGCCCTGGTGGACCA
Organism: Potamilus streckersoni; assembly: GCA_016746295.1. Lineage (NCBI taxonomy): Eukaryota > Metazoa > Mollusca > Bivalvia > Unionida > Unionidae > Potamilus > Potamilus streckersoni. The sequence goes on along the minus strand of JAEAOA010000606.1, from coordinate 674,955 downwards.
TTTCTCCCAGGAAATCCCTCTGGGCCTGGGAAACCAGGCTCCCCTGGTATTCCTTTTAGGCCAGGTAGCCCCTCCAACCCTGGTAAACCTGGAATACCTGGCTCTCCCACATCACCTGAAAACAGACAGTAAATGTCAACAATATTTTAAAAAAGATACATACATGTAATTTTCCAACAATGTCTAAAAGTAGAATATGTTGGTGACATTAAAAAAGCCTCAGAGAATATTGCACCTGCTGCAATTAATCAAGGGGCTGCATAATTGTACCTAACAGGAAGTATACACCATTGAAATGCCCAGTTCTACAATCAACAATATACCAAAATTTTAGCAGAATAATTCTTAAAGTTATATCCAGATTTAAGTCATTTAATTTTTAAGTCTGACTTGAATTTCAGCAATATTGCCAAAATTTGGACTAAAAACAGTCCTGACTTAAGTAATGTTGGTGAAATCAGTGCTTAGATTGCCAAGAGCACTTATTACAAGTGATGGTGAAATCAGTGCTTAGACTGCCAAGGGCACTTATTACAAGTTATGGTGAAATCAGTGCTTAAACTGCCAAGAGCACTTATTACACATGATGGTGAAATCAGTGCTTAGACTGTCAAGAGCACTTATTACAAGTGATGGTGAAATCAGTGCTTAGACTGCCAAGAGCATTTATTACAAGTGATAGTGAAATCAGTGCTTATACTGCCAAGAGCATTTATTACAAGTGATGATGAAATCAGTGCCTAGACTGACACAATACTTGATGTAGGTGAAATCAATGCCTAGACTTCAAGAACACTTATTACAAGTGATGTAGGTGAAATCAATGCCTGGATTGTCAAGAACAATTATTACAAGTGATGTAGGTGAAATCAATGCCTGGACTGTCAAGAACAATTATTACAAGTGATGTAGGTGAAATCAGTGCCTGGACTTTCAAAAACAATTATTACAAGTGATGTAGGTGAAATCAGTGCCTGGACTGTCAAAAACACTTATTACAAGTGATGTAGGTGAAATCAATGCCTGGACTGTCAAGAACAATTATTACAAGTGATGTAGGTGATATCAATGCCTGGACTGTCAAGAACTTTTATAACAAGTGATGTAGGTTATATCAATGCCTGGACTGTCAAAAACACTTATTACAAGTGATGTAGGTGAAATCAATGCCTGGACTGTCAAGAATACTTATTATAATTACAAAATATTGTGAATTTGTTAATTTTTCACAGGTATAAATTGTTGTTTTCCTAAAAATGACAGTTTCATCAATGCATAAGTTTTTGGATATTGGAAGTAGCCCTATTTTTCCAGAAAATACCAGTGAATATTCATTACAGGTTCTGTTTGTTTCAGTTGTTTGATAATTTAAAAAAAAAGAATTTGTTAGATGCATATTTGAAAAGTGACTAAGAAATATTTTTTCTTCAGTTTGTTTTCCAATCTTTCTGAACCACGCTGTGTAAAACTGCCATATTTTTTTTTATATTTCAATTTTTGTTTTCATGAAGGAAACAAATACAAGAACCCAAAGTGGATGAAAAGAGCTAAAGATTATATGCATGAATCTCACTCATTATCTAGTTCATCCAAGAGCTGAATGGTCTACTTTTATATTTGGATTTGAGCAAAATAAGATAAAATATGGAATGGTAACAAGCTCAGCCAATGAAATGCAATATGTATGGTGCTCATATATCATCAAAGTCATTTGAGAGCTTGATGATATATGCCTATGTTTCAAATTTGATCCAAAAGGGATCAGAAAAGAGGCCCCCAGAGTTGTAACAAGCTCAGTCAATGATTTTGAATGGCTTCACTAATACATATAAATGAAGGTTAATTGTATATTCAATATTAACAAGCTTGGACAATGAGGCAGTTGTCTCAATAATATGTATAAATGAAAGTTATTTGTGTTCAAACCATTCCAGGATATTCATGTTATAAACTTATATTCCAAGTTTGATAAAAGATTATGGGAAATATGGACTCCAGATTGGTAGCATACAATGGCAAATGCTTAAAGAAAAGACAATGCAAGATGGCTAATGGTCACCTAAGTTAATAATGGTCTGTTTTGTTCCTCATTTTGTAAACAAATCCTTATTTGAAACACACACACAGACACACACACACACACACACACACAGAACAGCAGACAATCTTTATGTCATTTAAATGTTTCATTGACAAAACCAAATCTAAAGTGGTTACCATTGATAATCTTCAAACCAATAATTGATTTGTCATTAGTTTCAAATTATGCATCCCCCTATTACAAATGAAATGCTATGAAAATCCTTGAAAAATACAATATGACACTCAGTGCAAGCAAATACATGTATTCAATATTATTTAACATAGCAATATAAACTTCATATCTAATGCATGATGTCATATTTTATATATTCCAACCTGGGTTTCCTTGCATTCCAGCTAGACCTGATAGTCCCTGTAGTCCTGGAATACCAGGCATACCTGTGCGGCCCTTTTCTCCTGGGAAACCTATGGTCATTAAAATAGAAATATTATATCAATATCTCTTCTCCCACATAACTAAAGATTATGGCATCATTAGAATCTAGGACTATTGCACAGTTAATGTATGAAACAAAGCTAATTTCATTAATATAAGGGTTGGAAATATTGTGTGCTTACCTGTAATACCATATTCATGAAAATCTGCAGAAAATTATGTGCAATTATATCAAATTAGACCTGTTTAATAAACCAGTCTCCAGATAAAAAGATAAATTGTCATTAACATTCTTTCCTCAGATAATGATAAGGATTATGTAATTCATATACTTGAACTCAATATATAATTTTCATACAAATCAACAAAGTGTATCAATTTCATTCTGTAGTCCTTAATTGTCCTGAAATTAACAAATTTAATCCTATACAAGAATATTATTAACCAAAGTCTGTTAAATTCTTCCATTTTCAGGACATGGTAGATATGACAGCATTAAACTTTGCATGGCACTAGAGTTACATATTTCTACCATACAGATTCACAATGCATTCATTTTTACAAGTACAATGCATTCATTTTTACAAGTTCTTACAACTTGAATAAAAATCAAGAAAATTTTGTATAATACAGGACAAAAGAACTTTCTGTATTTGAAAAGTGAAAATATTTTTCACATCATTCACTTGTTTTTACTATGCAACAAGTTTTTTTGTCTTTTTCTCACAAATCTCTTTGTTGTTGTTGTTGTTGTTGTTGTTGTAGGGTTTAACGCCATTTTTCAGCACAAGATAGGCTATACATGGAAGCTAGTATTAATGGTGGAGGAAGAATCCTGGAAAACCCGGGAAGAACCACCAACACAAGAGAAGCTATTGGCAGGCTTTCTCACTTACCCACATTAGCCGAATCTGGACTTGAACTCATACAGAGGTGAGATGGCAGTGATCCGTAACTGTAAGCGCTTTAGACCACTCGGCCACTCGGGGCCTTATATCCTTTCAGAACAACAGCTGTTTAATTGAATTGCATCATGTGCAAATCCATGTAAGGCACGCATCAATGTGCATACTGCCATATGAAAAAGAAATTTGAATCTCTTACATTCCTTCATCAGCCTCATTCATGTCATTATAACCATCAGAATGATAAGATGACTCTGATCTACCTGATACCCTTTATCACAAGTGACCTTGACTCACCTGGTAACCCTGATGACCCGGGGTAACCCTTTACTCCTGACTGGCCTTGGAGTCCATCTCGTCCCCTTGATCCATCTAGACCTCTGTCTCCAGGGAGACCCTTGTCACCATTTGAACCAGGAAGTCCAGGCAGTCCATCGACTCCAGGGCCACCACGGAGTCCTGGGAGACCTGAAATTTGATGAGGTAAATATGAGTCTTGATGCTGAATCTGTAACATCACTGAATAAGATACCATAAAGTAAGAGAGGACATGAATTTTTACAATGATATTTTATTTCCTGTGGTATAACCAAGCAGTTTTCTGTGGTTTTGGCTAATATTCCACTGTACCCCAGCAGTATTTATGTAGTGTTACAGCTGGATGTAATTAGCAAAACAATTTCTGCTGTTTCACACAGCAAGACATCAGTTTGCATTCAGCTGCAATCATTACAGCAATTCAACTGTGTTGCTGTATTTTGACCACTGAAGAAAAATGGAACTCCAAATATTTAAATCAGTAAAACTTTCAGATGATACATTCAGCACAAGGAAGACAACCCCTCCCTGATGGAATGAGGATAGAATTAACACATGGATGACAACCCCTAATGAGCTGACACTACATTCAACACAAGGAAGACAACCCCTGATGGAAAGATCATACAGTAAACACAAAGAAGACAGCCACTTAAGGACTGATGATACAATCAAACCAAAGAAGACAAACCCTGATGGAATGATACATTCAGCACATGGAAGACAACCAATCATGGACTGAGGTTATATGCAACACACAGAAGACAGCCAATGAAGGACTGATGATACATTCAACATAAGGAAGACAACTCGTGATGGAAATATGATAGTCAACACAAGGAAGACAACTCATGATGGAATGATGATAGATTCAACACAAGGAAGACAACCACTGAGGGATAAATGATATTTTAAGCAGAGTGGGAAAGAGGATAGTAAATTTAGATAACGGTTTATTTTTCTAAAACAGTTTGTCAAAATATTTATAATGACATTAAATAATCCAATGCAGTATTACTGTCAGCATTATACTGTCACAGCAAACAGGATTTCAAATGGAATTTTCAACATGTAACATTTAGCCATTGCCTACATAAGTAAAGTTGTAACCAAGAAGTGTGCAAATCTGTCTGAGCAATATTTTCTAAAAAAAAGTCAACATATTCTGTAAGTTTTGACTGAGAACCGATGAATTTCACTTTTAATATATAAAATACATGCAATTGTATCCCTATATCCTAAACTACTATTGTACTTATTACATCTTTGCCAGTTCTGATTGCAAAATACTCAGACAGATGCTTATACCAGTGTTGATATACAAGTCCTAACAGGTCTGTGCATGGAATTTCGCTCTATGGTAGTTAATAAGGATGACAATGGACAATACACAGCATACACTCCTACATAAACAAGAAAACAATAATACTAAGACTATTTATCAGCTTTATTTTTTTTAAAAAAATAGAGGATTTTTTTATTTTTTATGGCACAGCATCAGAAGTAGGTTATTTAGTACCAAGGTTAATGGAGTAAAGTCCCTTGACACAATATGATAGCTGACCCTTGCCCCAACTTTATCTTGACCAAGGAAACACTATGATAGCTGACCCTTGCCCCAAGCTTGCCTTGACCAAGGAAACACTATGATAGCTGAACCTTGCCCCAAGCTTGCCTTGACCAAGAAAATACTATGATAGCTGACCCTTGCCCCAAGCTTGCCTTGACCTAGGAAATACTATGATAGCTGACCCTTGCCCCAAGCTTGCCTTGACCTAGGAAATACCATGATAGCTGACCCTTGCTCCAAGCTTGCCTTGACCAAGGAAATACCATGATAGCTGACCCTTGCCCCAAGCTTGCCTTGACCAAGGAAATACTATGATAGCTGACCCTTGCCCCAAGCTTGCCTTGACCAAGGAAATACTATGATAGCTGACCCTTGCCCCAAGCTTGCCTTGACCAAGGAAATACTATGATAGCTGACCCTTGCCCCAAGCTTGCCTTGACCAAGGAAATACTATAATAGCTGACCCTTGCCCAAAAGCTTGTCCGATGATAACAATATACAAACTTACTTTCCTTACACATTCTAGAATCCATATCTGAACAAAGCAGGGCAGCAGTGCAAATTCAGACATTGCATTTAATGCAAACCTTGCAGGCATCTCAGCATATCATGCAGCTAAGCTTTTTGACATGATTAAGTCATTTCTTTGAGACAGGAGTAAAGGAAATGGGCCCCTATATTCCAACACAAGTCCAGAGCGAATTGTCAGTCAGAATAAAGACCATCCATTCATAAATCATCTCAAGTACAAGACTGAGACTAGATATGACACACAAAGGAAACTGTGTAGTAATTTGCATCAAAACTATACAGTTTCTTGCCCAAAAGAGATTAACAGAGTGACAGATGTTGGAACAATTGCAGGTTTTATTGATTACAGTCAAACCCACTTATCTTGACCTCGGTATTCTCGACAACCCGCTTATGTCGAGCGTTTTGGTCCGGTCCAGAAAAAATTCTTCTTTGTTAAGCTATTTTTTACCCGTTTATCTCGACCTCTGTTAAGTCGATAACCCGGTTATGTCAGGCATAAGTTTTGGTCCAAAGTAACATGTGGACCCGCTTAATTCGATGAAATGCAACTTTTTAACGTCAATCTCACAGAAATTGTACAATAAATAGTCAGCAAAAGCGATCGATTTTCAGGAACAGTTTTGGTCCATTCTGGCAGTAGTCACATGCTTTTTTTATATTCTTTCTATTTTTGATTCATAAAAGTAGCTTAATCAATTAGTCTATTAAGAATATATCATGTTCACTACATAAAATATTCAAGGATTCACAAAGACAAGAGTGTGCACAAATTACAATGTAACTTTATTATACAAAAATGCAGAATCTTAAATGTCAGCTACATGTGTATTTTATCATTTCCCTTTTATTTCTTAAGGTACATTTAAGATATGAATTTTGTTCCGAAGCACATATACAAGAAACAACAATCAAGGAGATACAAGTAATGAAATATTATGTACATGTACACATTAATAATCAATGTGCAGATGGAAAAGTGCTGATCGGCTGAATATTCAGGTCATGAAATTGTTCCATATGCACCTAATATCATGATGATTTATTGTATAGCATTTTATGACAAAATAGCCAAACATGTCAGCAATATTTTCAAAATATCTAGGAATTATAAACTGAACATAATGTAGTGGAAATACAAAAATATACGGTAAAATTACCTACATGTACATGTACAATAAATGCATACTATATATGAATAAAAAATGAATACTTTTTTCATTTTGAATCTATACATCTATAAAACACACAAGTACATAAACATATCATAATGTGCACTACATTATTTTTGTAGAAAATATGAAGTAATATCAGTCTGCTTTTGTTTACTCCGGTGCTGATTTGTAACAAACGATTCATAAGCACTTACGTTTTCATACATATGCTCGGCACCGTCAACACTCGCCACAATTTCATTTTTTTAATGCATTCAGCCATTTCACTGTAGCTTGGGATAGTGATAGGCTGATCATCATCATCATCACCATCTTGCTTGCATGATCATATCTGCTTCATTGTCATCGATTGGATTATTTCCTCATCAGTAAGTTCACCATAGGCATTGGCATCATCATCCACGTGAACATAATTAGAAAATTCATCCTGTGCAATGCCTATGGAGTCCACAATCTCATCAGCCATCGCTTCAAGACCTATTTCTGATTGAGGATCTTTAATTTCTTGTGCAATTAAACACTGCTGGTGAAATTCTTCATCAGAAATTTCTGGAAGAATAAAATGGAACAAGTAGTTTTGAATGGTTTTCGGCGATACACTGTTCCAAGCTGCACGGGCATTCATGATGGCGTCTAGCAGAGTTGGTTTATATGATCGCTTTTCTTCAACTGCAAGCAAATAATTGCAAACTAAAGCTTTCCGATAATAGATTTTAAAAGCCTGAATTATTCCTTGGTCTCATGGCTGAAGTTTACTGGTAGTATTGGGAGGAAGAAAATGCACTGTGATTGCTTGTAACCCTTCTAAACGTGGGTGAGCACGGCAGTTGCCTATTATCAATGTGATCTTTCGTTTTTCAAACTCCAAGTGGCGATCTAACTTGCATAACCAGCTGGTAAAGATGCCACCTGTCATCCAGCTATTTGACTGACTTTTATAGTCAACTGGGAGAGAAGACCTATTCAGGTTTTTGAAGCCTCTTGGATTTTCTGATTTTCCTATTATTAATGGCTTGATCTTGTCACTTCCATCCATTTTTCCGGCCAAAAGCAAAGTTACTCTCTCTTTGGATTTTTTTCCTCCATGGCATTTGTTTCCTTTGAAATCCATCGTCTTGTTAGGCAGACATTGCCAAACTAGCCTCGTTTCATCAGCATTGTATATATCGCATGGCTTGAACTTGTCTAAAATATTTGGCAAAACTTCTTTATGCCATTCCTTAACAGCCACATCTGAAACAGATGCACTCTCTCCACACACGGTTTTAAAACATAAATTATGGCGCTGTTTGAAATGATCTAACCAGCCATGTGATGCTTTCCATGTTTCGTGTCTTAAGTCTTTTGCAAATTTCTCAGCCTGTTGCTGGATACGAGGGCCATCTACTGGGATATTTTCTGCACGGACGTTTTTAAACCATTTTAGTGTTGCCTCGTCGACATAATCGAACTTTGTGGAACGCATTTTCATTCTATCGGGACCAAATTGTCCAAGTTCAAAAGTAGTTTTGATTTTATCAGCATTTTTCTTCCAGCCGGAACTAGTGTTTGATGGAATGTTGTACTTTTTGACAAATCAGCACACTTTTCGCCTTTTTCAAGTTGTAGCAAAATTTCATACTTCAGTTCAATGTTTTGGTTTGAAAGCTTTCTCTTTTGGAACATTTTTTTCTCTCTCATGAAACAGCATATACATGTACTTGTCAACAGAAAATAAACAGAACAGATTAATTTCTAGGTAGAATATCACCCTATATATATGCTCATATATATGCATGCTAATGGATAATCTCAGGCACTTGGCTTCTATATAATAGCAGTCGAGGCCCCATAATTTAGTTCTCATGCTTGAAGTCTTCTTAATTTTAATTTGTTTTCTTATTTGTAATATAACTTATTTATGTCGGACAGAAAAATTGGCTTCCATTGTTTTAATTTTTTTTCAAAATTCCTGTGAATATACCAGTAAATGGAAACCCAAGTTGGCAAAAAAAAAAAAAAAAAAAAAAAAAACAACAACAAACAAACAGAAAAGAAAATAAAGAATCAGCACACTTGAAAGAATCAAAAGTCGGTTTCCAGGGTCGGTTTGCTTTGCAATAAAATAACCTTTGTATTTGATATCCTGCCGGTAACTTCAAAGAATTAGTTTACTGCTCGCTAATGGATGTGTTTTTTCCCCACCCATGCATCTATTTATTTGCCATCAGGAATTATAATTGATACAAACTAGCATTGATGCCTGTGGGGTAAGTAGTCTACTCAACATTAACTTGCTTTAATAAATACTCTTTGTAACCCATACTAGTGAAAGGAAGGCCATTTGCACTCACAGTCAATGTATATATACATGTAGTTTCAAAACCATTTATTGATCTTTATCTGCGAGATACTGTCATATATTAACCTGGATATAATACAATCTTGGTTATTTTGCACCTAACACCGTGTTACGCGTGAATGGCAGGTGCCTGAAAGCAATTGGTGGATGTTTCTCTCTCACTCTCTCATTTGTGATATTCTTTGATCTATTTTTTAATCTGATAACATATTCAAACCTCTGAGGACAACCATACATGATTTGTTTTTCAATATTCACATCGATTATAAAAATGTGTCGTGTGTTATCTGACATAAGTGATGCACACTACAGTAATGGATGCATACACTACATGTGATACAAGGAGTTCATATATTTTTTCTTTAATAAATTACTTATGATGAAAAAAAGGAATAAATGATAAAAACACCAGGTTAGTTCATTTCATTTTATTATCAATTAAGCGTTTTGTTTATTATATTGTAACATGCAGTGGGAGGGGATTCCAGTAAAACAGCAAGAGACAGGAGTAATGCTCAAGGACTTTTTTTAAAATTACTGGTTTTTATGAACCCGGATATCTCGGGACCCGGTTATGCCGACGATTTTTTACACCCCCGGTTATGCCGACGATTTTTTACACCCCCGACATAATCGAATAAGTAAATGGCCAGATTCAAAGCTCATAAGTTGTCTATGCTACGTACAAAATGTTTTTCAAGGTGAGCATGAAACCACTTTTGTAAGGATCAGTCAACCATGATTCCATTCAACAAGAGAGGCCAGATAAAATAATTCAATACTGATGAAACTTAAATCAAAACTGGGCATTCCCATTAAAGTTGTGTATGGCAAAGACACTCAGGCACAAGCAGTGGCATCAAGGTTGCAGACTGTAACTATCAGTGTGGCAACACCACTAGAATGACTAAAAATTTTGAAGGTGTTCCTCTTGGATCCACTGATGCATGCAGCTAGTTTTTGGTCTAACTCAACCATATATCAGAATGACATCACCAAACACTCTGCCAAGCATAGCTGATGGAAATAACTCACATCCAGTTCACAAGTGACTTAATACTTCTTGATCAGGCAAAGAAAAATAATGTAATTCGTTTTGTCCTTCCACCTCAAACAAGCCATGACCCAGCTTCTCAATGTTGATATTACTTGACACTTCAAGTCCTTCAACAAAACTGAATGTCAGCTGCATGCCCAGAAGAAACCTGGCCAACAGAAAATCTAACTTTTGCTTTTGGAAAAGCTGGAATTTATCCATTCACAAACAAGACAATTTTTAATACATGGGTAGCACCATCAGCCATTTATCATTGTGGAAAACAATACCAATTAAGAAAATGAAAATATTCTGAAAACCTCTCAACCAGAAACTCAAGATTTCCCTTCAATATTATGAAATTCAAACCAAAAGAAAAGATGAAAATTTAAGTGATTTCTTTACGACAAAAGAAAACTTTTCCAAATGCGCAGAAAGAAATATTCCACCTTTCCTACCTGATTGTCCAGCAAAGAAGAAAAATATCATCAACAATCATCCGCTTATTGAAAAAGCATCAGAAAACATACAAAATTTTCAAAGAAGTCTTGTATTGATCTTGAAAGATCAACCAGGATCAAAGGATGAACCTTTAAACTGCTGTGTATATCATAATCATCAGCAACCTGCACAAAAATGTTGTGTTAATCTTGTAAGTGTTAAATGGGCACAATATGACTACTGCCAATACTGAATATACCTTTAATTTTGTGATGAAATATTAGTTGTAATGTGATATACCTCTTTTATTCTCTCACACCATATTTAAATTCAGAAAAACTTAAATAATAAAAATTTTAAAAAATTTTCAAAAGTTTTACTGTCTGTTATTCATGGATTTCAACTTAACTAACATTAATGTGTTTCATTTAACCACTGATTCAATTAATTTAATTATTCCCTTTTTTTATGGTAATCGGGATCAGCCACCATTTGCAGTTTGAATATGTACCCATAAACAAAGCAGTTTCAATATGTTCCTATGTAGTCATTAAGTTCTGTAATGATACAACAATCTGGACTAGGCACTCCACACAGCAAATGCTCATGCGATATACATTGCTCTGGTAATGATGCTTTGACACCAAGATCACTGAAGTTCATTGTTATCTATTGCTCCATAGGTAATGAAACCCCATTAAAAATAAAGTAAAGGAATTAAGACTAAATGTGATGGCATTGTGATGTTATGGTATATTATGACATCTGCTCAAGTGCTAGCCTATGATATCATTGCTCTTGTGTTCCAGCACTAAAAGCAAAGAGTCCTAAAAGCTTTTGTGCCAATAAGTTAAAAAATATCTTCCAAGTTTGAATCTCAACACCTAAAATCATAGATCAGAGTAAAAATACTCTAGACTTTGTCATGATGTTATCAAAGAGTATAGTTTTCTCCAGGTGGAATTTTACTAAGTTTACAGAATTACTGTAGTGGCATTATATTACCACAATGAGGTAACCACTGTAAAGCGCATGATCATCTTACTCTTGTTAATGAAATTTGGGTGATCAATGGTGTTCTATTTTCACAATTTGCTACTTTATATTTTGCAAATTGCGAGCTATTTTACAGTTTCAGTGAAGTATTCTTAAATTTGACCTGAGGTACTTGTAATTAGTGATCTTAAATTTGATCTGAAGTACTTGTAATTAGTGATCTTAAATTTGACCTGAGGTACTTGTAATTAGTTATCTTAAATTTGACCTGAGGTACTTGTAATTAGTAATCTTAAATTTGACCTGAGGTACTTGTAATTAGTGATCTTAAATTTGACCTGAGGTACTTGTAATTAGTGATCTTAAATTTGACCTGAGGTACTTGTAATTAGTGATCTTAAATTTGACCTGAGGTACTTGTAATTAGTGATCTTAAATTTGACCTGAGGTACTTGTAATTAGTGATCTTAAATTTGACCTGAGGTACTTGTAATTAGTGATCTTAAATTTGACCTGAGGTACTTTTGATTAGTAATCTTAATCACATGTAATTTGCAAATAATTCATAAAATAATGACATGTAATTGTAATAAGACAAGTTTTTATCATATGTAATTGAAATATAACCAATTACAGTATATAGTATTCAATATGTTTTATTACAACATGATTACATTTAATTGTGTTTTGTTTAGGTTTTGTTTTGTTACAACATGATTACATTTAATTGTGTTTTGTTTAGATCTTGTTTTATTACAACATGATTACATTTAATTGTGTTTTGTTTAGGTTTTGTTTTGTTACAACATGATTACATTTAATTGTGTTTTGTTTAGGTCTTGTTTTATTATAACATGATTACATTTATGTGTGTTTTGTTTAGGTCTTGTTTAATTACAGCATGATTACATTTAATTGTTTTGTTTAGGTTTTGTTTTATTACAACACGATGACATTTAAGTGTGTTTTGTTTAGGTCTTGTTTTATTACAACATGATTGCATTTAAGTGTTTTGTTTAGGACTTTTTTTATTACAACATGATTACATTTAATTGTGTTTTGTTTAGGTCTTGTTTTATTACATGATTACATTTAAGTGTGTTTTGTTTAGGTCTTATTTTATTACAGCATAATTACACTTAAGTGTGTTTTGTTTAGGTCTTGTTTTACTACAGCATGAATACATTTAATTGCTTCTGTGTAGGTCTTCTTTTATTACAACATGATTACATGTAACTGAAATTCTACCAATTACAGCACAAAATGCTGTAAAGATAGATAAAGGTTTTGTTTTGTTATAACTTTAATTTATCCAATTGCAATATAAAATGCCCTGCAGATAAAGCTGTTTTATTACAGCATGATTAAATTTAATTTTTAATTGCAATTTAAACAATTAAAGTTCAAAATACCCAGTTGGGTAAGGTTTATCTTATTACAGCATGATTACATGTAATTGCAATTACAGTAACCGCTCCGGTGGCCTAGTGGTTAGAGCGTCCGCATCGGTTACGGGAGGTCGTGGGTTCGAACCCCAGGTCGAGTCATACCAAAGACTTACAAAAATGGTACCAACAGCTGCCTCGCTTGATGCTCAGCATTAAGAGGTTAGTGATAGGACTGGTTGGCCTGGTGTCAGGATAATGTGAATGGGTGGGACATCATGCTACATGTCTGCAGCATGTTGCCCCAGTGCTAGACATCACTATAAACTGCCACACGCAGACATCGTAGTGATATGACTGACAAATTGTTAAAAGCTATGTTAAAATCATAAACACACTCATAAACACATGCAATTACAGTATCAAATATCCTGTATATAAAGATTTCATTTTATTTTAATATGGATATATATATATATATATATATATATATATATATATATATATATATATATATATATATATATATATATATATATATATATACCATATCTTCACAATTACACTTACAGCACCAACGGACATTTTGTTCTCTCATAACTGCTTGAAACAGGATGGTTTTGGCTTGTTACATAAGTCTTTTACCACAACTTTACAGGTGGTTATATTTCACATATTCTATTTTAGCATATGCACTGGCAGATTAGGGTCTATGTTGTATGTTCCACTGATTATTCCCAACAGACTGCATAGATCCAGATCTATCTCTGTGACTGTATGGTTTGCAGCCAGACTTATTGTATAAGCAAGTATACATAGTAGATTTGAAGATATGATGTAGATATGTCACTCATAAAATTCTTAATACACAGAAATACATTTTTGTGAACAAATATATTCAAAAGTAATCAAAATGTATTTGATTGCAGTCCAAAGAGTAATATAATTTAATTAATTATTCGGTCCTAAAGTTGGTAAATAAAATTGCAATTCTAATCCAATTTTTTGAAAGTTATTGCAATCTGATTCAATGCATGTTAAAGTAAATGGAATGCATTTAATTGCATTTTGTAGAAAAATTTAACTAAACATTTGAAAAAGTTTGAATTTATTTTATGCAGTTGAATGTAATTGTAATTTAATTGATGCATTTGAATGTAATTTTTATTTGACTTATTGCATTTGACAGTAACTGAAATTATAAATTTATTGCATTTTTAAGTATTTGTAATTCAACTGATGCAACTGAATACAAATAAAATTTAATTTACTGCACCTGAAAGAAATTGTAATGCAACTGAAATGTAAATGATGCAATTGAAAGCAACTGTAATGTAAATGATGCATTTTAAGGCACATGTAAATTTAACTGATTCCATTGAAGAGTGTAATTAAATGATTGCATTTTGGAATAACAGAACCCAGGTCTCATATATTTTGAGCATTTCTATATCTTTTTATAATTTGACAGAGAAAGTGAGAAAGCCTGCAATGTGGTAAATACTTGAATTCAGCTTAAAGATAAACAATTTACAGAGCCACATAAAATAAATAATAACCATACGAGGTTGCTTTTTCTTTCCATTACATTAAATTGAAACTTAAACATCCAAACTTTAGATAAGGCCAAAATTGATTTTTGTACAATACTGATCATTCTTACTAATGCATTTTGTCCTGCAAGTTTCTTCAGTTCATAAAATTGATTAAAAGGAATATAGCAATTTATAGTGTACAGATCTTGCAAATGCATGACCAGTCTAAATTATATACATTCTTTACCTGGTTCTCCTGGGAATCCTGGTTCTCCTTTGCGGCCAATCCGTCCCCTGTTGATCTCTCCCACTTCACCCTTCTGACCAGGGAATCCTGGTAAACCTCCCCGTCCAGGTTCACCTACAGGGCAGAAAACAAAATCACATCAAAGAATATTCACATTTTAGAAGACCATATACTAAATTACAAACAAACATGGCTAACTACATGCACACACACGGATGGAAGGATCCTGCACTTTTTGTTTGCTCATTATAAAAGTAGGTCACATATCCATGCATTTGGAACAGGATGGTAAGGAGCACAAGTGTAATTAAACACTATCTATGTACACTAATTACAACATATATGCTAATTAAACACTATCTATATACACTAATTACAGCATATATGCTAATTAAACACTATCTATATACACTAATTACAACATATATGCTAATTAAACACTATATACACTAATTACAACATATATGCTAATTAAACACTATCTATATACACTAATTACAACATATATGCTAATTAAACACTATCTATATATACTAATTACAACATATATGCTAATTAAACACTATTCATATAACAAATGACAGAACAGTGCTATACTCATTTCACTAATATTTGGTTAAAACTACTGAATAAACATTGCATGAATCAAGTCATCTAGTACACACAAATATCTGGCACATAAATAATCCAGGAATGCAAAATTACTGTAAGTCCGACTTTCTCAAACCCATGGAAAACTAGTACTGATCTCTCCAACATTTCAATACGAGCTGCCTTCCTCTATTTTCCATCAAAGTTTGTGAAAGCCTGCTGAATTCATTGGGCAAGCTGCAGTTGATTACATGTTTGGTTTGTATATGAAATGATGACATTATTCTCATAACATCATTGTCAGGCTGAAGTGATGGTGCACCTTATGGGCAAAAATTACATGAAAGATCATTTCACAATGATCAAGTAACTGCATGTCTTCAGTTCTTGCCTTGTCAACTCCATCTGCTACTGCGCACTTGGATGAAAATTCTGTGTAATGGATTGATTTGTGCTCATACAGGTGATAGAATTATTTGAACCACTTAGGAATCTAGATTTTTCTCTCAGCATATTTGTTTTCTTATAATTCTTTATTTTGGGAACTTGTTTAGGTTAATCCAAAGAAATAAACACCTGTTAATAAATAATACCTGTAAATCTGTATATGTCCCAGGCAAATCTATATGACTAATTATCCATGAAAATACCATTTTTAAAACAAACATAAAAACATGAAAATTGTTCCCATTATAATATATGAAACCACAATATACAATTATTTTTTATTTTCAATTTCCCACTAAATAAATATTAATGCATCTAATTTCATTTCATTTATATCAATGAAAACACTGCAAAAAGTGTCAACTCATCCAAGCATTTCATACGATGTAATAGAATGTATCTAAAGCAATTCACTAAAACTGTATCATACTTATTGAGTTTTTAAGTTTTGCAATAATGGTATAACATGTCAAATATGCTCATTTTTTTAACACTGTGAACAGTATATATGTATGGGTTACTGAATTTGCACTCAAAAATATACATGCTGACTCACTGAAGTTTGCAGGCCACATAAACAATGAATCAACACAAATATTAATCAGTACAAAATCAATTATATGATTTAAAACCAAATGCTGCTTGCCACATCATCAATGAAGATTAACATAGACATAATATGAGATATGGCTGCTAAAGTTAGTAATACTTATTCTCATTTTGCCATTGAAGTATCTAAATTTTTGTAATTAAGGCACAGCCATTGTTTTGATTTTAAATATATTATCTGAGATTTTGGCATATAAAAACAACTCTGGATTGAACAAAATACCAGAAATACTCAAATAAAAGTGGACGATTTTTAATCCAATTGAACCAGGCAAATAGGAGGTTAATTTAAAACCAATCATACCCCAAAAATTCTAACAAAACCTATGGCCATTTTACACGCCAGTAAAGTTATTGGTGACAAGAGTGAATCACTGATACATTATCAGCTGAAAACCTCATACAGTTCTACCAACTTATGTTTATTCAAAGCATTATCAAGCAAATCAAAAATAGTTTCTCAAGTGGAATCTACTATTAATTCTGGTAATGAAAGAAGACCACTCTGACTTTGTCCTTTTCAATGGTATTTACACAGAATGAGAACAACTTTTTGTCATCATAATCACTAAATGACCCAATTTTCATGGCTTCTGCAAAAGTGAAGTATCTTCTGCTAAACACAAAGCAATATTAGATGATTTTGTTCTTTCACATGTATATTTTCTGCAATTTTGGAATCTAGAAACATTCATTGGAACAAAGGACTAATTAACCTTTTACTGCTACTGTGCTAAAGGTAGTCAGTGTTATGTTAAGAACTTTTTCAAATCCATCTGTGAAATTAATTGAAAAACATTCTTGCTCTAACACATGTATTGACTATAATAAATCTTACAACTTTTAGTGCCAAATACCTCTAGACTGGTTCTGTACCAGATATGAATTAGAACAAAGAATATGTAAGCAAAGATTAGAAATTAGAAAACCAGTCTGTTCTCATTTAACTAAGCCAGACAGCTGCTATAAATATAAAATGAGGTCAAAAGTTTGTAGAAACTAACATGTTTCTTGGAAATGGGCAGCTGCTATAAATAGAACACAATATTGTTTGGAAAGTGCATGCAAGTTTACAATGGACATGAGTATTCTTCAGTAGTAGGTACATAAAAGCTGTCTTATCTAGAGCATGGAATTAATTGGATGTTAATAAAAATTGAGAAAACAAATTATTAATTCTTTATGGAGGGGGGATATACCAAAACTGCATAGTCCAAATATGTTTACGTGTAATGCATAATTTTGTGGAAGAAGAGTAATAATTATGCCACAAGTGTAATGGCTGGCATGTATGTATTTCTATTATCCTGCAATCAATATCTTTGAATGCTATGTTTTCTAAAACAAAAGCAGTCCTACAGTTTGGCTATGTTCAATACAGGTAGATATTGAATAGTAATGATTCAAGATAACATATAATGAAGACTGAATGGAAATTTGGTTCAAATAAATAATAATAAAACAAACAACCATGTAGATACTGTTCATTAATTTTAAACCAAGGTGATGCCAAATTCCTATGGATGTATCCCTTTTTGAAACAATTTTGAAAATTTTGCTCTGTATATATAAAACAATAGACATTAATTTGGGTAGATTGTAGTAGATTGTAGTTCCTCACCTCTCAATCCTTTAGGCCCTTCTCTACCTGGTAATCCTGGACGACCACTTTCTCCCTGTCGTCCTGGGATACCTCTGTATCCTGGTAACCCTGGGTTTCCCTGTACACCCTTGAGCAAGGGTCCTACGAATTTCCCTGGCTCTCCGGTCTCACCCTTAATTAGGCAAAGAAATAGCGACATATGATATCTTTTAAATTACATGTTATTAACACCCGGACCACAATTACAGCCACCTGCTTCTTATGGCTAGAATCCCTTGGCACCAACGAGTTTGTTTTCAAAAGTACCCCTCAAGAATGGCCACACCTCTAACATGACCAGCAGCCAGCACATGAGTTCAAAAATGTAAAATGTTCCACTAACAAGTGGCCACATTTTATTTCAAATGTATCCAGAAATAATAATTCTTATCATGACATAAGGTAAGTAATCAGATTATCTGTATCATTGTTACATGTCTCCCAATTTCAAGTTTCCGTTAATGAAAGAAGTGTTGACTAAAGTATATATAATACTAAGATTAATATTATATTATCATCTATAAAAGCTGAAGTTTACAGGAAATGGACTCAACAATGTTATGTTTTGGGCTTAACACATTTGTTGAGTTCTTCTCTTTGATGATTAAAACCTGATGCAATTATCAAGATTATAACATGGTCAGCAAGGGCTAAAAATAGATTCTGTGCATTGACAGACACAGAAAGAAATTAACCTTGAACAAAACAGGATACCAGACAAAGACCAAAAAGTATGTGACAACAGATTTGCTTCCTTTATGAAGAAGGCATTTCATCCACACTACACAAGTTTCTTTTGCATAATTAAATCACATACAGTTAGCAACATCTGAATAAATCATTACCAAACATCACGCAAATGGAGACATATTATTTTAGAAGTCAGTTATTCTACTCTATGACACTGGGTGAAGTGGAAAGGGGTGATTTGCTGAACAATTTTATGTAGAAAAGACTCAAAACAATTTTGTGTTGAAAAGACTTGAACAAACAATGTCACAACCATTGAGGAGGTTAATCAGCATCAGTGGGAAAATGGAGAAAATGGAAAGAGAATTATGCATGTACCAAGATTTAAATAATGACTTTGAATAGTTTTGCAATGTGCATGACAACAATACCTGCTTGTATATCATGCTTAGGCCAAGAAGAACTATTAATGTTTATTAAGTTGAAATAAGTTTATCTTTATAACAAGACAAACCTTTTAAACGAAGATATCTACTGAAGTTTTTAAATGCTTTGAAGTATATAGCTTTCTTACTATGTACATTATATAAACTTTTCACAAAAAATTTAGTCCCCCTCTGGAAAGGCTACCCGTTTTATAAGGCCACATTCCTGGTAGAGGAGGGTTGTACAAATAAGAGGGGAAACACTGTAAATAAATTCATTTCTTTTTATTACATAAGTTTGCTAACAAGAGACTAAATGACATAAAATAATTCATAAAATTATTGAAAATAAAATCTGACAGAAATAAAAGTAGTGTAAAGCTGAACACCAAATTGTATTGTTTTATTGATCTGTTATTTAAAGTTACTGAACTGAAGCAGATGGAAATGACTGGTATCTCGATGCAGATCATTTGCCAATGTTCATGTACAATATAGCTCTACACATATCCTCCAACTTACACAATTTCAAATTACACGAATTTCACATTGATGCAATTTCATGACATTTTTTAAATATAAATTTTAGTTAAAACTAAAAATACAATGAAATATATTTGTCAAGAAACAAAAAGAAATAGACTTGAAAATGATTAAAATGATGTTTTTTTCAAGAAAATTAAAAGCAGTGAAACCACAGTTTGAATTATGCAATTTCAAGTTATTGACCACTCTTTGGAATGCAAATATCGCATAAGACAGGGGTTTGCTGTATAACATTGATGTGTAAAGATGTAATGATAAAATGACACCACAACACTCCTTCACTATAAGGTTCTTCATTATAACACAGTTCCTGTTATAAGGTCCATAATTATAACACAGTTCCTGCTATAAGGCCCATCATTTTAACACAGTTCCTGCTATAATGCCCATCATTATAACACAGTTCATGTTATAAGGTCCATAATTATAACACAATTCCTGTTATAAGGCCCATCATTATAATAGTTCCTTTTATAAGGCCCATTATTATAACACAGTTCCTGTTATAAAGCCCATCAATATAACACAGTTCATGTTATACAGTCCATCATTAAAACAAATTTCTTGCTAGAAGGCCCATCATTATAACACAGTTCCTGTTATAAGACCATCATTATAATACAGTTCCTGTTATAAGGCCCATCATTATAACATGTTTCCTGCTATTAGACCCATCATTATAATACAGTTCATGTTATAAGTTCCATCATTATAACATGATTCTTGCTATAAGGCCCATCATTAATACACAGTTCCTGTCATAAAGTCCATCATTATAACAGTTATTGTTATAAGGACCATCATTATAACATGATTCCTGCTATAAGGCCCATCATTAGAACATAGTTCCTGTTATAAGGCCCATCATTATACTACAGTTCCTGTTATAAGGCCAATCATTATAACATGTTTCCTGCTATTAGGCCCATCACTATAATGCAGTTCCTGTTATAAGGTCCATCATTATAACACAGTTCCTGTTATAAGGCCTATCATTATAACATGATTTATACTATAAGGCCAATCATTATAACATGATTCCTGTTATAAGGTCCATCATTTTAACATGATTCCTGATATACGGTCCATCATTATAACATGCTTCCTGTTATAAGGCCCATCATTATCCTACAGTTCCTGTTATAATGCCGATCTTTATAACATGATTCCTGCTATAAGAACCATCATTATAACATGCTTCCTGTTAAAGGGCCCATCATTATAAGAAAGTCTTGCTATAAGGCCCATCATTATATTATAGTTCCTGTTCTAAAGCCCATCATTATAACATGGTTCCTGTAATAAGGCAAATCATTATAATACAGACAATAATGGTCAAGCATTATATTTCATTCTGTGGTAGTAAAATATATATAGTATAACCTGTCTTGAGAAACCACCCATTCTGCCAACAAAACATGGTCTCTAAAATTAGGTGGTCTCTCAGTGGATGTAATTTTCCTATAACAAATTAGTTCATGCATTTAATATCCTATCTTACAAGACAGTGTACTTTCATAGCATTGTTCTTTAAAGATATATTTAACTGTACTCCATTATAATGTAGTTTTTGCTTGTAACAAAAGAATGTATATATTTCATGAAGACATGAAACAAATTTTTTTCTGCATTTATGCTCAGACATATTTGCTAACAATATGCATAACAGAATGAAGTGGCTGATCTTTTATGGTGCTCTGTGCAATAATATAAGCTGTGTACCATTCATGTTTTGCTGTTTTGTCCAGTGAATTATCAAAATTATTTTGATTGGAAAATCCACTAATAGACATTATTACAAGTTGCCATAATCAAGAACTTAAATGGACAGCGTAATAACAAGGGAGTAGTGCACCATTTTTGTACCATAAATGATCTAAATCCATCCCCTTTTCCTGTAGTTATTGAAAACAAAACAGAAATGTCAAGACAGACATATGGATAAAGTGACACAAATTTTATGATACAGTTACTCCCTTGTTACACTGCTGTCCATTGCCTTATAATGAGACCACGCTATAATAAAGTGTATCATGAAATGGATCCATGACCATGCCCGTCTTGTAACTTGAACCATGTTAAAATGAAGGGCATTATAGTAAGGTAGCACTGAACGGCATGCCTCCCTCACTGTCTATGTGTACCAGTCTATCAATAGCAGAGACAAAACAAAAATCTAGCACAATAGATTTGTGAGTCACAGCAACTAAAGGAAATTGTCAAAAATTTTCAATTCAGTTATATAAGTCATGATATACCTGTAATCGACAAAAGAGATATTTGTATCCTGTGTCATATCATTCAAATGACTTCTGTTTATCTTTTATCATGTGTGGAATAAATGGTATAGAATTAAACCATGCCTCTTTTTCCAGTGAAAAAGACTGCATAGACAGACATATAAAAATGTTTACTTACAGGCAGACCATCTAGACCTGGTAGTCCTGAATCACCCTCCTGTCCTGGCTCCCCAACATATCCCCTAACTCCAGGGTCCCCCTGTTGCCCAGGGAAGCCTTTGATTCCTGGTGGTCCTCGCAATCCTGGAATTCCATCAAATCCAGAATCTCCAGGCAATCCTTTTAACCCATTCCTACCTGATTCTCCAGGGAATCCAGCTTCTCCCTTGAATCCTAGGGAAGAAATATCAAACAGATATGAATCAATGAAATCAGAATTTTAAGTTATTTACATTTTTGCTTGTGTATGATTTGCATTCAGCTGCTTTTACAGGTTATATCCAGCTTTGTATCATACAATGAACTGGTGGATCAAGATCTCTGTTGTTCGTTCAACTCAAATTTAAAAAAAAAAAGATTTTGAACAAAAAAAAACATTTTCATAAATAGACTCATATGGAATTGAAATGGCAAATATGGAAATTTCTATTAAATTTAATTTTTTAATCATTCATGCCTAAAAACCACCATATTCATTGTCATTATAAATTTTTCATGCATTGCTTATAAAACTGCATTTAAATATATGACCCTCAGAGAAGTTACCTCATATCTTAGTAGTATCTGTTATGTACGACAAAGTGGTGGGAGTGGCTTAAACTAAAAACTAATTGTAAAGATTATAGTGTAGCAAATGTCTCACAGGTCATGATATGAACAGTGATCTTGTTGAAATTCAAGAAATTTAAATGGCTAATGCTACATTATGATCAACAGAAAGAGGGAAAACATAATTACACTAATTAGGAAAAAATTTAAAAAATACTATGCACAAAATTATTGACATTAATTCTTGAAAAAAAGCTGTATTTCATTAAAAAGAAAGATAGAAAACCCTGTCTGCCTTCATTATCTCCAAACACATTATTTTGTCCTTTACATGTAAACAATTATCTCCAAACATGATATGATTTCACCTTTTACATGTAACCCATTATCTCCAAACATATGATTTTGCCCTTTACATGTAACCCATTACCTCCAAACATATGATTTTGCCCTTTACATGTAACCCATTATCTCCAAACATATGATTTTGCCCTTTACATGTAACCCATTACATCCAAACATATGATTTTGCCCTTTACATTTAACCCATTACCTCAAAGCATGATTTTCCCCTTTACATGTAACCCATTCCTTCAAACATATGATTTTGCCCTTTCCATGTAAACCATTACCTCCAAACATATGATTTTGCCCTTTACATGTAACTCATTATCTCCAAACATATGATTTTGCCCTTTACATGTAACCCATTACATCCAAACATATGATTTTGCCATTTACATGTAACCCATTACATCCAAACATATGACTTTGCCCTTTACATGTAACTAATTATCTCCAAACATGATATGATTTTGCCCTTTACATGTTACCCATTATCTCCAAACATATGATTTTGCCCTTTACATGTAACCAATTATCTCCAAACATATGATTTTTCCCTTCACATGTAACCCATTACATCCAAACATATGATTTTGCCCTTTACATTTAACCAATTATCTCCAAACATGATATGATTTTGCCCCTTACATGTAACCCATTACCTCAAAACAAGATTTTGCCCTTTACATGTAACCCATTACCTCAAACATATGATTTTGCCTTTTACATGTAACCAATTATCTCCAAACCTGATATGATTTTGCCCTTTACATGTAACCCATTATCTCCAAACATATGATTTTGCCCTTTACATGTAACCCATTACATCCAAACATATGATTTTGCCCTTTACATGTAACCCATTACCTCAAAACATATGCTTTTGCCCTTTACATGTAACCCATTATCTCCAAACATATGAGTTTGCCCTTTACATGTAACCAATTATCTCCAAACATATGATTTTGCCCTTTACATGTAACCAGTTATCTCCAAACATAATATGATTTTGCCCTTTACATGTAACCCATTATCTCCAAACATATGATTTTGCCCTTTACATGTAACCCATTACCTCAAAACATGATTTTGCCCTTTACATGTGACCCATTATCTCCAAACATGATTTTGTCCTTTACATGTAATCCATTACCTACAAACATATGATTTTGCCTTTACAAGTAACCCATTATCTCCAAACATGATATGATTTTGCCCTTTACATGTAACCCATCATCTCAAAACATATGATTTTGCCCTTTACATGTGACCCATTATCTCCAAACATATGATTTTGTCCTTTACATGTAACCCATTACATCCAAACATATGATTTTGCCCTTTACAAGTAACCCATTATCTCCAAACATGATATGATTTTGCCCTTTACATGTAACCCTTTATCTCCAAACATATGATTTTGCCCTTTACATGTAACCCATTACCTCAAAACATATGATTTTGCCCTTTACATGTGACCCATTATCTCCAAACATGATTTTGCCTTTTACATGTAACCCATTATCTCCAAACATATAATTTTGCCTGTACATGTAACCCATTATCTCCAAATATGATATGATTTTGCCCTTTAAATGTAACCCATTATCTCCAAACATATGATTTTGTCCTTTACATGTAACCCATTACCTCCAAACATATGATTTTGCCCTTTACATGTAACCTGTTATCTCCAAACATGATTTTGCCCTTTACATGTAACCCATTATCTCCAAACATGAGATGATTTTGCCCTTTACATGTAAACCATTATCTCCAAACATATGATTTTGCCCTTTACATGTGACCCATTATCTCCAAACATATGATTTTGCCCTTTACATGTAACCCATTATCTCCAAACATATGATTTTGCCCTTTACATGTAACCCATTACATCCAAACATATGATTTTGCCCTTTACAAGTAACCCATTACCTCAAAACATATGATTTTGCCCTTTACATGTGACCCATTATCTCCAAACATGATTTTGCCCTTTACATGTAACCCATTATCTCCAAATATGATATGATTTTGCCCTTTACATGTAACCCATTATCTCCAAACATATGATTTTGCCCTTTACATGTAACCCATTATCTCCAAACATATGATTTTGCCCTTTACATGTAACCCATTATTTCCAAACATGATATGATTTTGCCTTTTACATGTAACCCATTATCTCCAAACATATGATTTTGCCCTTTACATGTGACCCATTATCTCCAAACATATGATTTTGCCCTTTACATTTGACACATTATCTCCAAACATATGATTTTGCCCTTTTGCATGTGACCCATTATCTCCAAATTTGATTTTGCCCTTTACATGTAACCCATTATCTCCAAACATATGATTTTGCCCTTTACATGTAACCCATTATCTCCAAACATATGATTTTGCCCTTTACATGTGACCCATTATCTCCAAACATGATTTTGCCCTTTACATGTAACCCATTATCTCCAAACATGATATGATTTTGCCCTTTACATGTAACCCATTATCTTCAAACATATGATTTTGCCATTTACATGTAACCCATTATCTCCAAACATATGATTTTGCCCTTTACATGTGACCCATTATCTCCAAATTTGATTTTGCCCTTTACATGTAACCCATTATCTCCAAACATGATTTTGCCCTTTACATGTAACCCATTATCTCCAAACATATGATTTTGCCCTTTACATGTGACCCATTATCTCCAAACATGATTTTGCCCTTTACATGTAACCCATTTTTTCCAAATTTGAGTTTGCCCTTTACATGTAACCCATTATCTCAAAACATATGATTTTGCCCTTTACATGTAACCCATTATCTCCAAACATATGATTTTGCCCTTTACATGTGACCCATTATCTCCAAACATGATTTTGCCCTTTACATGTAACCCATTATCTCCAAACATATGATTTTGCCCTTTACATGTAACCCATTATCTCCAAACATATAATTTTGCCCTTTACATGTAACCCATTATCTCCTAAGATGATATAATTTTGCCCTTTACATGTAACCCATTATCTCCTAAGATGATATAATTTTGCCCTTTACATGTAATCCATTACCTCCAAACATATAATTTTGCCCTTTACATGTAACCCATTATCTCCTAAGATGATATAATTTTGCCCTTTACATGTAATCCATTATCTCCTAAGATGATATATTTTTGCCCTTTACATGTAACCCATTATCTCTTAAGATGATATAATTTTGCCCTTTACATGTAACCCATTATCTCCTAAGAAGATATAATTTTGCCATGTCTATTTGTTACTTCCTGCTCTTATTTTTCCATTATAAATCTATAAAGCAAAAGTTTAATAAAGATATGCACTTAAAGTTCATGTTTTTTAACCTATTAAAAGAACTATTTTTTCAAATATTCTTTCTCTCCTTCTAGTCAACAGCTTTTTTTTTTTGCTCAAATAATATGTCTAACTCCTTGTTTCAATGTTAAGATGGATTTATAATGCTTGAAAGGACAACATAATAAGCAGTAGGGCCTCTTGGAAAACTCTTCATTGTAGTTCATGTTTAAATTTAAGAAAGCGAAACAAGCGATTTGTTCTGTTTATTCATCACAATTTGATATTGCTCAAAATCTTAAAATTTTAGTCAAAATAAGCATGTAGTCAGGACACTTCCACATTAGTAATGATTGACTCATTCTAAAATTACATCACAAATAACAGCAAATGGAGGTGGAACAGCAGCCAAGAGAGGTAAAGCATCTGGTAATTTTGGACAATGTGACTCTTTATTTAACTTTAATGGTTAATTTAGAGAATCTTTTTGTAGTAAATTGTACCAGAGAAACAGGAAGTTTACCTTATACATAATGTTCAATGAAAAACATAAAAAGATAAAATTTAAAAAGTTATCAGACTGGTTAAAAAAGGAATGGGCAATTAAGCATTGAGGACATAGAGATACTTTGAAGGCAATTTATTTGTTCCTTTCCATGCTGAATTCCTTATGTCATTTACCTATTACTGTTTGAATGAGAATGTCAAAACAAATCTCTGATCTCATAAAATTAACCTTCGTGATCTACTCAAACTGACCCTTATGATAAGTTACCTCTCAGACCATTAAGTCCATTCATTCCGGGAAGACCTCCAAATCCAGCATCACCCCTTGACCCCTTGACCCTTTCAAGCTCGTATGCCGGGGCAGGGTCGCCCTTTTCACCTGAAAAAGAGAGAAAAAGATTCTGCAAATTTTGAACTCCAATTATAATCAAGATTACAGATGTCCATGATACGGAGCCCATAACAATTAAATATTTATGCAGGAAAACCATATTTGCCCAATGAGAAAGCCCATCAGGCAATGTAAACAATGATAATGCTAAACCATATAAATTTTCCAGAATCAAACATCTGATTGGTAAGTTTGCCTCAGTGTTTGTACTCAAGGCATGTTGACAGAATTATCTGCTATAATCTGTAACTGAGTGTTGGTTGATTATGATCATAAGGAGTTCAGACTGGTCTACAGATGTAGGAATTCAGACTGATCTGCAGATGTAGGAGTTCAGACTGGTCTGCAAATGTAGGAGTTCAGACTGGTCTGCAAATATAGGAGTTCAGACTGGTCTGCAGGTGTAGGCTATTAATTATCAGAGGGTTAAGTAATCAGTGCCAGTGCTACCAACAACTCAGGATGAATCCTTAAAGAAACAAGAGCTAAAAATGTTCGTCTTTTGTCACTACAATGACATACTGAGACAGTTTCTTTCATCTTTGACTGGCACACTGCTTGTTTACTTACATGTTATGTGTTATATTCTCTCACTGGTCTGCTAAAAACATTGGCATTATACTGTAGAGAATTTAACAGTTGATTTACTGGCTGACTTAGCTAAAGAAGCAAGGGAAACTTTAAGGAATAAATCCAATCCCAACTGTTGTTGCATAATAAATTGGCTTGTAGGACTTAAGAAATACTAATCTACATAAGTTCAAATGGAATAGCTCCATAAATATTGATATTCAAGGTAATTTTATTCTCTAAATAAATTTTATAATTTTTTCTAAATGTTCTTTTATTAAACTCACACTAAAAACTTGTATTACCATTTGAAACATTTTTTGAATAATTATTGTGATTTCCTTCAACAAGCATTTTCTACTTTTGGTTCATGCATTATCTTCAATGGAACAATATCCAAAGGAGAAAACTATAGTCCAGTCTAAATCTGAGATGCATCTATTAACATATAAAACTGACATGAAATTACAATGGATCTAGACTTTGTTACTAATATTAGCAAGCCCATAGAAGAATTAGCTACTATATATATATATATTAATAGTAACATAAACAATATTTGGTAAAATAGAATGGACACTATGTCATAGGCTTGGCTGGATTGAAATCCCTCCAAACCAAAAAGTATATACAGTCATGTATGTATGTATGTATGCATGCATGTACAGTGGTCCCCCTCTTGAACATCCCCCCCCTCCAACCCAGCAGCCATCTGCTTCTTATAGCCAGAATCCCTTGGCACCAATTAGTTTGTATTCAAAAGTACCCCTCAAGAATGGTCATCACTCTAACATGACCAGCAGCCAGAATACTGTATTAGTATAAAAATGTAAAATGTTTCCCTCATAAGCATCCACTTTTATGTCAAATGTATCCAGAAACAGTAATTAATTCATATCATAACATAAGGTAAGTAATCAGATTATCTACACCATAGATACATGTCTCACATTGTCAGGTTCCTGTTACTGAAAGAAGTGTTGACTGAATCACATGTAACACTAAGATTAATATTATATCATTATCTATAAAAGCTGAAGTTTACAGGAAATTTGGTCAACAATGTTATGATAGTGTTTTGGGCTTCACACATCTGTTGAGTTCTTTTCTTTGATGATTACAACTGAACATAACTGTCCAGATCATAAAATGATTAGCACAGGCTAAAAATATATTTTGTGGATTAACACACAGAAAAAGTAAACTTTGCTTATTTTACAAAGAAGGCATTTCATCCACTATATAAACATTTTGTCTGCATAATTAAATCACATTCAGTTAGCAAGATCCCAATAAATCATCAACAAATGTCATCATGTAAATGAAGAGGAAAGTCAGTTGTTCTACTCGATGACATCAGGTGGGGAAGCTGACTTGCCAAATAATTTTATGTTTAAAAGACTGAAAACAATTTTAGGTTGAAGAGATTCCAATAAATAACATCATAACTGATAGAGTTTATTCAGCAGCAGTAGGAAAATGGATCAAATGGAAAGAGAATTATGTATGTACTAAGATTTAAATGACATTTTTGAATGGTTTTGCAATGTGCATGGCAACACCTGCTTGCATATCATACTTATGTCAAGAATAAGAACTATTAATAGAACTATTAATGTATATTCAGTTGAAATAAGTCTATTCTTAAGACAGGAAGAATCTTTTAATAATTAATGTTACTTTTAAAGTAAGATATTAAATGAAGATATTAAATGCTTTGACGTATGTAGCTTTCTTACTAGGTACATTATACTTCTCACCAAAAATGTAGTTCCCCTCTGGAAAGGCCACCCATCTTATAAGACCACTTTCCCAGTGCAGATGGGGTGGCTGTATAAGAGGGGGAGAATATATTCCTTTTTATATAGTACTGAGTACTTTAGGCATCGCACACAAAAAAACTAAAAACAAAAATGATTTTAATACTTATAGTTAAAAACAAATTCTGCATGTAAACCACCTTCATAAAGTCTAAGAACTTTTCATCAAGAACTTCATTACAGAATGCATCCTAGTGGAAAACAGCTGCCTCCATTAGTCACTGCTTATGGGTGAACACTAGGCTTATTCCACATTCCTGAGCCAGAAAAAAAAGGGGGGGTATGATAACCTATAGGTATCACTGTGGGAATAACACAAGCATACGGGCACCTGCTACAAAAGATAAATCAAGTATAGATATATTTTTTAACAGACAGTAGTCTAAAATTAAACACTGAATTATACATTGTGTGATCAGTAGTAATTCATAATGGATGAAAGATATTAACAGATTATTACTAGAACACTAAAGAGCGCAGTCAGCAAAAAACAATTAACTTTATCCCACAGGAAGGGTTTAGCTTCAGGTGTTTGGTGTTCATCTTTAAATTAAAGTTTGTAGAGATGAATTATACTATGTGTGATGAGAAATACTTTGAAAGATTTAAAGACATCAATGGAATCTGGTCGGATTAGTTGTTACTGAACTGGTGGCATAAAACAGATCAGTTTTGGCTTTGGCAGTTTGCCTAGATGTCTTAGCATATATAATCTCCTCATGCAAAACTACCAAAACCTCAACAACAAAAATATCACATGAAATTCAAACATAAATGAAAACAGGAGTTTTAGTGGTTGGAATCTAGTTCAATGGGGAATGAACATTTTTTTTGCAATTCCTTTAAAGTGGATTTTAAGAACTTCCCAAATTTGTCCCAGATAGCACCAGTCTTGAGAAGTTCTGGTAGGCAGACAGCAACCTTAATCTATCCATAAGCAGGACTTCAATTCAGCAGATTTGTATTAATACAAGTGGAGACAATGATATATTTTCTATTCTGAAGAAAGTTCAGGGCGACTCCAGAGAAAATTTTGATTCATTAACGTCAAATCATACCCTAAATGTTGAGATAAACAAAAATGAGGTCTGTCACAAACATAAAAATGATCTATTATGAAAGGCTAAATATACTCATGCTGCATATAAGGACAGTATGTAAGGCAACAAGGGATTGTGATGATGAAATGATGTGCATATTTATTTAAATTTTTGTCCATTTGCATGCAAAAATGATGAAATGATGTGCATATTTATTTAAATTTTTGTACATTTGCATGCAAAAATGATGAAATGATGTGCATATTTATTTAAATTTTTGTCCATTTGCATGCAAAAATTTGGACAATGAAAATCCTCCTCACTGGAAGGAAAATCTCTAGACCAAATTTTGCACATTTCCTGATCGGTCCTAAGCTTTCCATTATATTGATCTGCATGGCATTAGGTGAATAAAGGCTGGATTTACATTTTTCTATGTATAGTCCCTAATCTGCATGCCAATCTATATCAGACTAGTTTTACATTGATAATTGTATAGTCCTTAATCTGCGTTCCAATTTATGATGTCAGACTGGTTTTGCATTGTTCACTACATAGTCCTCAATCTGCATGCCAATTTATGATATCAGACTGGTTTGTACATTGTTCACTGTATAGTCCCTAATCTGCATTCCAATTTATGATGTCAGACTGGTTTTGCATTGTTCACTGTATAGTCCCTAATCTGCATGCCAATTTATGATGTCCTACTGGTTCTTACATTATTCACTCTATAGTCCCTTAATCTGTATGCTAAATTATTACATCAGACTGGTTTCACATTGTTCACTGCATAATCACCAGTCTGATATCAGAATGGTTTTACACTGTTCAATGTATAGTCAATACTCTGTATGCCAATTTAAGATATCAGACTGGTTTTACATTATTCATTGCATAATCCCCAATTTGCATGCCAATTTATGATATCAGGCTAATTTTGCATTGTTCACAGATATGTCTTGTGAACAAATATAACCTGCACAATAAGTTACAGGTAATGCCAGTCAAATGAATTATTGTTTTCTCACCTTTTGTACCCCCTAAACCAGGTACCCCATCATAGCCACCAAATCCCTTTGGGCCTTTCAATCCTGGCAAACCATCAATAGAATCTCCTGGGAGCCCCTTATTTCCAATTGTGCCACGCTGACCACGTAGTCCATCTAAACCATCAAGCCCAGGTTGTCCTGCATCACCCTGAATGAAAGAAATAAACAATAAATCGATCAAATGAAGAAAATACAATAAAAATTAGTTTTTTCCATTTTATTATTATTATTATTATTATTATTATTATTATTATTATTATTATTATTATTATTATACAACAAGTCAAGAAAAAGCATTGGAAAT
Organism: Potamilus streckersoni; assembly: GCA_016746295.1. NCBI lineage: Eukaryota > Metazoa > Mollusca > Bivalvia > Unionida > Unionidae > Potamilus > Potamilus streckersoni. The sequence goes on along the minus strand of JAEAOA010000606.1, from coordinate 642,680 downwards.
CAATTTAGTCTAATCCATAAATTCAAACTGAAGTTTAACCTATATTTTCATGGCAAATGTCTGCATTAGGTCAGCACAATTAAATATTCTAAAATATTAATAAACCATGAAGTGCAACAAAAGGAGTTAAAATTGGTCAGAAGAAGATTACAGGAAACATAATTCTTCAAGTGACACTGAAATGGAGCATATACGTTTAGGAAAAAGGCTACATCAGGAAGAATAGCTGAATATGTTAAAAAAATTACTACTATTCAGCATTTGGAAAATTACAGCAACTACTATTATTAATCTTGATTGGAGAAATTCCAAGATAAAAAAAGACTCCAAATCCCAAAAGATGTTATATTATACATTTCCTTATCACTAAAACAATGGTTCCATGAAACAATCATTAATGAGCCAAAATCAATAGAAAAAATTAACTCCTGCAGTTTTTATTCCTTGATTTGTAAGTGCTCTGAAGTACCTGCAGTCCCATAAGTCCAGGGAGACCAAAATCACCCCGATCTCCTGGCGGTCCTATGGGTCCTTCAACTCCAACAGGTCCAGGAATACCTTTTTCTCCGATTTCTCCTTTATTACGATTTTCTAGAGGTGGGAAAATGACGTTACCTGGGCGGCCTTGTTCACCTTTAAGTCCAACATCTCCACGTTCTCCTTTGAAACCCTAGACAAACAGTGAGGTACAAAAACATTAACCAGAATTAACTGAAGATATATTAATTGTTTTAGCAAATACAGTACTTGTCTTCCATCAATTTGTCTACATTTATTCAGAGATTCTAATCCTATACTAATATAAAATACTGTTAAATTTATTAATAAGCGATTTATCTCATGCATTACCCTATTGAACAAAAGCTGTTAATTGCTTCTCTAGGCCCTCAAATTTAACATTGCTGCATTCAAGACACTATTAAATACATTTAGTAGCAACTTTAGACTGTTTTAATTAAAAGCATGTATGGTCCCCAATTGAAACTGAAAAGTTAAACTCATACAAAATTATTTTGTGAACAAACTTTTAGTTCTGGTGACCATTAGTTTCATTTCTGCTGACATAAAATGTAACAATGAAAGAGGTCATGCTCTTGTCTGAAATAGCCTGCTGACCATATACCTGGTTATGTGCTCACTTTCCTGTCATGTGACACACCATTTAAAAGAAAAGCACATTTATTTTAGTTTGATGTCTAAAAGCAGAGCAGACTTTCTCAATTTCTTTGGGTTTTTAAAAAAAATTGTTAGTAGAATCTTCATATGCCACTTTTTGTTTCAACCTTTTTCTTCAAATTAATCTGAGTGCTAAGATGACAAATACAGCCATGGAGGGATTTTTATTTAGTTTTTAAGAACTTTCTAAAATTCTGAAGCAGTATTTTGTTTTCACCAAAACTGAATCATCTCCAGTTGTACTTTTGTTAACAACAAGCATTGTCTGTTACCGAATCCACCCAATCAAATTCCATTTTTTTATTTATTTATAATTTTGTAGACAATATGTAAATAACAATTGAAATGTTATATATTTTATTCAGTTTTAATGTTTTGTGTTCTCTCAGATAAATTCAATGAGCTTTTGGAAAAATTCAGTGTTTCTCAATGAATTCAAGGACCTTTTAAGGTTATTGTTTTGTTTATTTTAAATTCAAGGATTTTTCATGACAACCATTAAAATTAATGGATTTTTCAAGTTAGTATGAACCATTGCCAAGTTAATATGATTTCTGATTGGTCAATATTGGACATCATTTGAAATACAAGGTCTTAGATATTACAAGGTCATAAAGAACACACAAGCAAGGATGTATTGATATATCAATAAAATTAGTTAAGTGCAATATAAAATACTTGATATGGTATATGGAAATAAGAGGCTAGAAATACCAGTATTCTATTGGGGTTTTTTTTCTCCAATTACATTAGGCTGTTCAGAACCAACTCTGAGCACACCTCTGTTTTCTATTACGCTTAGCATTGTTACCATCATGGCAGTCACTAAATATGAGCTGCAGTAAAGAACCCAAGAGTAAAGAGTTCTATTTAGAATAATTTTTTAACTAAAAAGGAAGTTTGACATCAATATGAGTGACAAAACTGTTGCTGTGTGTAATATGCAAAAAACTGAAATAAAAAATGGAGATGGTACAACAAACCTCTCAACTCATTTACAGCATCACCATCCATCAGTTATATTGATCCGTACTGTGCAGCAAAGAGAGACAACCCCTGACACAAAAGCCAAAGGTTCCAGTAAAAATGTAATGAATGTTTCAGGTCAGTAACCATCAATTGCTATTTGCACAGACTAAATAAAAATCTTCATCACCGTGAGCCACAGCTACCACTCATGCCATTGTCAGTTTCATTGTTCATGACTTACAGCCATACAGTGCTGTGTCAAACAAGGGAAACTTCAACATGGCATTAGTGTTGATCCACAATAAGTTTACCACCTAGACAAAAAAAGCTAACAGTTGGACTTCAAGAGCAACTGAGTCATATGTAATAATTACTGCATGTTTTATTTCTCTTGATTGGAAACTTCAGAGTTATGTGTTACAAATATCTGAGAGTCACAGGGGTAAATATTACCAAAGTTCAGCAGAATAGGGAATTCCATCCAATCCTCTACTGGTAACCGATAATGCTTTGGCAGCAAAAGCAGAATGTGGCCCATGTATTGGCCGCTATGCAAACCCGTTAAATTTAGCCGCCCAGAAAGCAATGAAAATCAATGCTCTTGGTAAATTAATAGGCAGGATCAAAAGAATTGTCAATTTTTTTAACCCCAGTGAAGTTGCTTCAGGAATACTTAGAGACAAAATTGAGTTTCCAAACTTACCACATCAGAAACTAATTCAACATGTTTGTACTCGATATGGAACTCAGCAGCTAACATGATTGAAAGTATTTTGGAACTACAGATAAGTGTTTATGTTGCCCTAACCAGCAAAGAGTCATGCAATGTTAACAAAGATGTAACCAACTTGACAGAAAGTGACATCAGTAATGCTGAAGAAGTTCAGGCATGTTTGAAACTTCTGTGGACAATGCTAGCAGTGTTGTGTACAGAAAATGATATGCATCATTCTCTCAGAATCTGCTCTTGGATATATTTATGGCATTGTCCAATCATGATTCAGAACTGTCCAATAATGATTCAGTGCTGTCCAATCATGATTCAGCATTGTCCAGTCATGATTCATCACTGTCCAATCGAGATTAAGTGTTGTCCAATCATGATTCAGCACTGTCCAATCATAATTCAGCACTGTCCAATCATGGTTCAACACTGTCCAATCGTGATTAAGTCATGTCCAATCATGATTCAGCCAATCATGATTCAGCACTGTCCAATCATGATTCAGCATTGTCCAATCATGATTCAGCATTGTCCAATCATGATTCAGCATTGTCCAATCATGATTCAGCACTGTCCAACCATGGTTCAGCACTGTCCAATCGTGATTAAGTCATGTCCAATCATGATTCAGCACTGTCCAATCATGATTCAGCACTGCCCAATCATGATTCAGCACTGTCCAATCATGATTCAGCATTGTCCAATCATGATTCAGCATTGTCCAATCATGATTCAGCACTGTCCAATCATGATTCAGCATTGTCCAATCATGATTCAGCACTGTCCAATCATGATTCAGCACTGTCCAGTCATGATTCAGCATTGTCCAATCATGATTCAGCATTGTCCAATCATGATTCAGCACTGTCCAATCATGATTCAGCATTGTCCAATCATGATTCAGCACTGTCCAATCATGATTCAGCACTGTCCAATCATGATTCAGCACTGTCCAATCATGATTCAGCACTGTCCAATCATGATTCAGCATTGTCCAATCATGATTCAGCACTGTCCAATCATGATTCAGCACTGTCCAATCATGGTTCAGCATTGTCCAATCATGATTCAGCATTGTCCAATCATGATTCAGCATTGTCCAATCATGATTCAGCATTGGTAAAAGAGATTAAAGCAACTATTATGAGTTTTCATTCAACCAGATACAGAGGAAACAAAGATTTCCTCCACAGAAAAACTACTTATGAACCCATGTTAAAAAAAATGACAATAATAGCTTTCAAGTCAGTCAATTGGCTATGTCTGCATCCACTTTGTATGAATATAAGCAGCCCATGAAAGTTAAACAGGAATGCAATCAGGATTCTGCTACTGATATTCCATCCTTTCCTGTGTTATATCAAGCCTTGTCAGCAGAGGATGTCAGTACACCTCACAAACAAAAAAGGAATTAAGACAGACTAGAATGCCTCTGACTCTTTCGCATTAGCAAAAGCTGAGTCTGTTTCTGCTTCATCCAGGTCCACTGATGTCTGCATTGTTCTAACAAAAGCACATTCTTTCTCACCAAAGACCCGTTATGATGGACATATATTTATTTTTGGAAAGTGGAAAAAAGTACTGAAACTCTTCTTGAAAAAGTAATTGAAGAAATTTTGAGATACAATGATGAGGAATCCATTCCTCTTGCACAAAATCCATTACAGCCATGGTAAAATCATCAAAATCAATTTCTGGCATTATCCAGTTATGGAAGAGAGTTCTTCTGTTATGTTTTTTCTTCAGCTACCTGTTGAAGTAGTTAGTCACTCAGGTTGAAACCAACATAGGTTTGGAATCATTGATATTACTACTTTACTTTACTATAAATCTTTCAATCAAAGCAATACATTTGCCAATGTGATAATTTATGATTACATGTATTTTTTTAATTTTTGTCCTGGTAGCATTGCAATATATGAAGCCTTTAACCAGTTTAGTGTCTTGACCAAAAGATCTTTCTTTCTAATCAGGTAAAATAGTTCTATAGCTCTTCTGCTCAAATTTTTATTTCCTTTTGGTAGAAGTTTTCACTCATGTTGACATGTTTATTGTTTTATAAATCATTGATGTAATTATTTTATTTAGCTGGTGTTTTGATGAAATAACATTATTTTCTTGTTCAGATATTATACTGATTATATTACACAAAAAAAAATAGCACTACACTTTTAAATGTTAAGAATGATGGATATGCATTGATGCATATCACAGTACAAACATGCTGTACTGCAATATATTGCAAAACAATTTTTCCTGGTAATACTCATTTACCAAATCCTTACTAACAGTAATAATTCTATGAAATATAATTAATTACCTTTTCCACACTTATATTGTCAGTTCTTTTCCATCCTTTTGAAGAAAAGTTATAACAAAACTGATACAAGGACATGAGTGAATTACCTCATTTCCCCTGCGTCCCTCCAATCCCATGATTCCTGTGTCTCCAAAATCTCCTGGGGGTCCTTGTTCTCCAGGGAAACCTTCATAGCCTGGTGCACCTAATAGAAAAATTTTACAATAGTGATAATCTTTAAATTAAGCACACCTGAATTGAAAAGAATTTTATTTATATAAATTTTATTTGCTCTATTCCTAGTACTGATGAGAAAAATACCAACAAAAATGAGTTTTGTTAAGAAGATCAGGATTATGATACTTGCCCATGATTATCTGTAGGTTTAATCTGGTTTATCCAACCAAATCTACTGCTATAAGTTTGTTGAATTAAACACCAGTGGATAAACAAATACAGTAGTCCCTCATTATAACAATGTCCATAGAATAATCAGATTACCTTATAATGAAATACATACATGACACAAATTGTTATTACCACTTAATGAAATGGAATCCATGATCACACCCTCCTTATAATATAGACAGTATTATTATTATTATTAGTAGTAGTAGTAGTAGTATTAAAGATCAAATTGTTTGACCAACCTGAAAAAGTATGACAAATATGGCTAGTTACATATAGATAAAGAGAAGGAACCACCCAATGCTAGCCTTTTATTATTATTATTATTATTATTATTATTATTATTATTATTATTATTATTATTATTATTATTATTTATCCATGACCATATGCTCCTCACAGTATGAACACTATTATACTAATGTCCCTTACAGAGTGAACTAGTATTACCAAAATATCTAATAATGAAGATTTATAGCTTTTTTATGCAAAAACATTTATAGATAGTAATATAAGCATATTTAAGAAAGCTAGTTTATGATTACTGTGTATTTCAATTAGTCCTAAACTCCCTTGCATAGATTACATAATGGCATGCTAAGCACAATGATAAAACAGCCTTGCATATCAAATTCACCCAGCATCTAATGGATAACTAATTTAACTGTTTAAGTAGGGCTTAAATTTCAACCAGTTAAATTGCTGGATTATAAACTTAAATTTATGTCAAGACTTTAGTTCTGTTGCTGAAATTTAGGTCTGACTAATTAATGAGAAAATTTGTGTATATTTGACATTTCATATCTGCATTAAAATATAAAACTCAGTACATGAAACTGTCAGTTAAACATAACAATTTGTTAAATGGTGTAAGGAGAAACTAATAGATTGAATATCATTATTATTTATATTATTTATCTTTTTACTACAATAGTTATTATTTTTATATTTATCCTTGATATTTCATTATTATTACTATTATTATAATTAGCAGTATTCCTATGCTTATTGTTTTTATTACTTGCAATAGTCATTATTATTATTATTATTATTATTATTATTATTATTATTATTATTATTATTATTATTATTATTATTATTATTTCTATAGCTTTTGTTCTTGTTCTAGTTCATCATCAGCATCATTATTACCATTATTATTGAATAAATATGGTATTAGCATTAGCATTAGCATTAGTCATTTAGAAACAGCAAAACCCTATTCTGTTGAAATACCAAAGGCTTGCCAAATTAAAAAAGAAACATGATTGATAAAACAGGCCCATAATTAACCACATCTGTTTTTAGATCTTGGAAATGTAATAAGAATCTATCAGATTCCTTGTTTTGATAGTTTTTAATTGTAAAAAATTCATAAAAGACAGACAGACAGACAAATTCTTACAGAGATAGACTGTTTGCGCAGTAACAATGGGTTGTCATGATTGTTTTCACAGGTCTTAATTTTAAAACAAATAGAACAAACCTGATGGTACATATCAAAACAGACACATCTAAATGTTACTACCAAAAAAGTAGACCCCTTCATGAAAGGTCCCCTGACCAATAGCCACCTCCTTTTTACAGCCGTATCCAAATTGCAACATGAGATTATGTTTAAAAGTACCTCTCAAGAAAAGTCACCCCTCTAACATGACAAGCAGCCAGCACATTAGTGCAAAAATGCAAAATTTCCAATTCAGAAGTAGCCACAATTTATTTAATATCTGTTCAGAACCAATATGTAATTTATAAGGCATGATAGGTAATCTGATCATCTTTAACAATGTCTATTTCCTTATGTCAGGTTTTTGTTACTGAATGAAAGTGTTGACTAAAGTACATGTAGCACTGAGGTTAATATTATATCATTAATGCTGACATTTACAGGAAAATGGTACATCCATGTTATGATAGAATTCTGGCATTCACACAGCAGTAGAATTTTTCTTTGATGATTATGACACAACCGCACCCAGACTTAATTTTCAAGATCAGATTATGGTCAGCACTCAGTTTAGGCTAAATATAGATGTTGTGGATAGGCTAAATATAGATGTTGTGGATAGCTAAATACAGATGTTGTGGATTGGCTAAATATAGATGTTGTGGATAGCTAAATACAGATGTTGTGGATAGGCTAAATATAGATGTTGTGGATAGCTAAATACAGATGTTGTGGAGTGGCTAAATATAGATGTTGTGGAGTGGCTAAATATAGATGTTGTGGATTGGCTAAAAATAGATGTTGTGGATAGGTTAATATAGATGTCGTGGATAGGCTAACTACAGATGTTGTGGATTAACAAACAAAGAAATTAACCTTAGATACCAGACGAAGACTAAAAAATCATGTGACAGTACATGTATCAATTCCTTTATAAACAAGGCATTTCATCCACTTTACAAACGTTTCATTAGCATAATTAATTTGCAGTACTGAACAATTAACAGCAGGGGAATAAATGGTTACAAAACTTTAACATATCACATAAACAGACACTCAATACTTTAAAAGAAAAACTAAAAGTTTTTTGACTTGTCAGCAATTGGGAGAGTTCAAGAGTTCATGCTTAAATATTTTATTTCGGGAAAACTCAAATATACAACACCACTACAGATAAGGAGAATATTCTGTGGCAGTGGGAAAATTGAATAAATGAAAAGAGAATTATTTTAAATGCTTAGCAATGAATGTATCAAGATGTAAATGATGTTTATGAATTGTTTTGCCATGCACACGTCAACAATGCCCTAATTGCATTTCACGCTTAAGAATAGGAGCTATTATTGCATGTTAACTTGAAATTTCTTCTTACCTCAAGAAGAACCTTTTGATAAATAGTGCTACTTTTAAATGAAAATATTAAATGCTTTGAAGTTAATTATAGACTTCTTCCTACATACACATACTTGTCACAAATATAGTCCCCTCTGGAAAGGCAATCCGTCTTATACAGCAACTTTCCTGGTGCAGAAAGGGTGGTCATATAAGAGCATTGTACCAGACACTCATGAGCAGCATTCAATATGGCTAGTATTAAATAGGGTTTGGCTAGCACTGGGCAAACTATTCTACTAATAGGGTTGGGGTAGCACTGGGCAAACAATACTACTAATAGGGTTGGGCTAGCACTGGGCAAACAATTCTACTAATAGGGTTGGGCTAGCACTGGGCAAACAATTCTACTAATAGGGCTGAGTTAGCACTGGGCAAACAATTCTACTAATAGGGTTGGGCTAGCACTGGGCAAACAATTCTACTAATAGGGTTGGGCTAGCACTGGGCAAACAATTCTACTAATAGGGCTGAGTTAGCATGCAAACTTTGTTTCAAGCATAGAATGGATGCTAACTTAGACTTGTAAACAGCAGCTTGATGAACCTAGATACCTACTAAAATGACCTTGAATTTGCATACATGAAACATAATCTTATTAAATGTTATGACCTGGATTAAATATACATTTGTGCAAGTAATGTTTTTTTTTTATGTGAATCTTTAAATACCATAATGTAATTAAAGGAAAAACTTCCATGTTACACCAAAATGATGCAAACTTAAGTCCAACATGAGAACTGTTCATAAGAATTACCTGGAAATCCAGACTCTCCTGGTTCTCCCTTCAGTCCAGGCAATCCACCTTGACAGATGCCGCAGTCATCTCCCTTCAGACCTGAATAAGGGCAAATAACTCCATTAAAATGACATTTGTCATATTGGTGATCTCAAAAACTCAATTACAACAGCCATGCATTTATTTAGCAGCTTTTCAACAATTCTTCTGAATATTGTATTGAACTAAACAGAAAGACATGCCACATCAATCAATGATTTCATAATTTAAAATATTCAACACCATGATTGGCAAACACTGTTTTCATTTTGCTCAGTAAACAACCTGAATGAAACAAACTTCCATCTTTCTCTGCACTTGTACAGAACCATGAGTATACAGGATACATTTAAGTAATGCTGTTTATATAAACAAAAAAACAATTATTATTTGAAATAATTATCTGTTAAAAAATATACATTTTTAAAAAATTAATTAATTGGGGCAAGGTCATAAAAGAATTGTATTTACTTCATTTTTAAGTTACAATGACAAACACACCATTCTAGTGGCTAAAAAAATTAAAAAATAGGATATCTCTGTAAAAAAAACCTGATGTTTGCTCAACCATTAACTACACCTTTTAGCAAAAGCAGTAATCATTCAGTCAACCTAATTAGGGATTAAAAAACATAATAATGATAAGTAACTAATCATAGTAGTAATAATTAAAAAATCATAATAAGGATAATTAACTAAGAATAATGTATCATAAGGATAATTAACTAATCATAATAAGAACAATTAACTTATTATAATAAGGATAATTAACTAATCATAATAAGAACAATTAATGTATTATAATAAGGATAATTAACTAATCATAATAAGAACAATTAACTTATTATAATAAGGATAATTAACTAATCATAATAAGAACAATTAACATATTATAATAAGGATAATTAACTAATCATAATAAGAACAATTAACTTATTATAATAAGGATAATTAACTAATAATAAGAACAATTAACGTATTATAATAAGGATAATTAACTAATCATAATAAGAACAATTAACTTATTATGATAAGGATAATTAACTAATCATAATAAGAACAATTAACTTATTATAATAAGGATAATTAACTAATCATTATAAGAACAATTAACTTATTATAATAAGGATAATTAACTAATCATAATAAGAACAATTAACTTATTATAATAAGGATAATTAACTAATCATAATAAGAACAATTAACTTATTATAATAAGGATAATTAACTAATCATAATAAGAACAATTAACTTATTATAATAAGGATAATTAACTAATCATAGTCGCTGAATAAAGAAACTAAACCCATGGAATAGTATATAAAACAATATTCTCAAAGTTTAACCCAATGACAAACATTACTGAATTAAATTGTTTGAAAACTTGCTGAGCTTTAAACAAATTATTTTGAAGTGAATTTAATTTAATTTAATTTAACTTTTTGAGAGTCCCAAGATGTACAGTCAACACAGGGGCAAATTTATTACAAGAAATTCCACCTTGTTTGAACTACCATATATATATATATATATATATATATATATATATATATATATATATATATATATATATATATATATATATATATATATATATATATATATATAAACTTAAAAAGTAAATTCAACTGCAAACAATAATGCCTAGGTCTATACTGCTTATTTTACTGATAACACTTTACAAACTGCATAGACCCAGATCTGCCAGCAAAATGTGTGATGGCAGATCTGGGTCTTTGGGGTTTTCAGTAAGGCTCATGAGTAAAAGTAATATGTTGTAGTCTAAGGATTGTTCTACCAGATTATACTGTATATACCCATTTAGAAGTCACCTCAAACTGCAAACAACAAAGACCCGGATCTGCCATAGCATAATGCACTTGCAGATCAGGATCTATTTTGTTTGTTCTACTGATTACAAATTGCACAGACCATGATATGCTGGCACATTATGTCATGGCAGATCTATGTGCAAATGGATTAGTCTTGTGAGTACATATGGTAATCAATGGTAACACATTTAGTCTCTGCATCACTATAGACAGAAATGGGTTCATGATAATGAAAAAAAGACCCTTCTCTAACTCAAGTTTTACAATGTTTTATCTTTACATTTAATTGTTACAATAGTCAGTATTTTACTGACATTCCAAAAAAACAGATGTATACAGACTTACCGTGACAAGGCATAAAAGACAACACAATTAATAAGAACATTCTTTTCTTTGAGATCAAAGTATAGATATAATGAATTGTTAAAAACCAATGATTAATTTTGTAGCGCTTTTTGTTTGAATTTTGCTTTTAAAATCTGCTTCAGAAGCTAGTATCATTGTCCACTACAAAAAGCCACTTTTACTGGATGATAGTCATGTTTCACGCTTGACAGCACCCCATAAAGGAACCTTAAACACAAAATTTCAACTATGTCATTGAAGCATGAAATATACATCTTTTGTAATATAGATGCATGTCTTCACCAGGCTTCAGTGGCCTAGTGGTTAGAGCATCCGCCTCGGATGAGGGAGGTCGTGGGTTAGATCCCCGGTTGAGTCATACCAAAGACTTACAAAAATGGTACTAACAGCTGCCTCGCTTGATGCTCAGCATTAAGAGGTTAGTGTTAGGACTGGTCGGCCTGGTGTCAGGATAATGTGACTGGGTGGGACATCATGCTACATGTCTGCGGCATGATGCCCCAGTGCTAGACATCACTATAAACTGCCACACTGCAGACATTGTAGCGCTATAACTGAAAAATTGTTAAAGCTACGTTAAAAATTATAAACACTATAAACACCACCAAGCTTCATGTTTTGAACACTGCTGGCACCCAATACATGAACTTATAAACACAAATGTTGACAAGTCTGTGCTGTATGAAATATATGCCATTGAAGCATGAAGTATACATCATAAAGTCCTCTTTTTACAATATGAGTAAAGTATTTGTCAAAATGAATCACTTAACCAAGTTGCATGCTTTGAACATTTCGAGCACCAATCAATGAACTTTAAAAACAAAATTTGGACAAAGTCATTGAAGTACGAAATATATGTCAGGGAGATCTCCTTTTGTAATATTGGTGTAGTACTTGACAAGTTGGCTAGTATGCATACAGCATACCAACATCCATTGATCATGAGCTGAATGAAAAACTGCAACCAATACCTGGTAATATGAAATATAGGTCACAATGAACCATTTTTGTTGAAACAGTACTATTAGAGATGCAGATCATTATTAATGTTATTATTCTAGCATAAAGAGTGCCCAAAGAAATTTAACCAAAATTAGTTTGGAGTAAAATATGGACCACACTGACCTACTTCTGAAAACAAAGCAGTTTCTCCTCATCAAGTTGAAAATTTTAGATAAGACAGTATGAGCATGGCAAGCATGAGAATGACAACTCCCTGAAATGAATTACCCTGAAACTACATATCACCATATGTGAAATCCTTCAATTTTAATCATTTTCCACCATTAGGAACTGTTTTCAATCATTAATCAAAAGTAAATTCCATGAAATTGGGAAATTTTCTTATGATTTTTATACCTGAAAATAGGTGGTCATGAGCTAAAACACAAAACCTTAATAGACACCAGTACAATGTGAAATGTAGGTCACAGTCCTTTCTTTTTCCAAGGCATGTTACTAAATTAGTGCGTGTCAGTTTTAGATTTTTAACATATCTTTAACAAATTTTCAGTCATATTGCTGTGACGTCTGTAGTGTCACAGTTTATAGTGATGTCTACTGTTGGGGCATCATGCCGAAGACATGTAGCATCATGTCCCACCCAGTCATGTAGTATTATGTCCCACCCTGACATGTAGCATCATGTCCCACCCAGTCATGTAGTATTATGTCCCACCTTGACATGTAGCATCATGTCCCACCAAGTCACCCTCTCACAAACATCATGATTCAAGGTATGTATATAGGTATGTGATACCTGTCCAGGTTTCGTTCATAATCTAGGAATCAAGAATGGTTGAGATGCAGTGAGGCTACCTGTATACATATACCGTAAAACATGTCTTGAGAGACTACTGCTAAGAGAGACCACCTGTTTTGAGAGACCAGGAATTCCATGCACATTTTGATTGATTATATTGTCTTATGACTTGTAAATAGAGGCCACCTGTCTTAAGAGATCATTAATTTTTGACACAAGGGGTGGTATTCCAAGAAAGGTTCTTCTGTACTTGCATATGTGTAGACACCAAGGACAGTATTAATACAGTAGCTCTCCTCTATTATGTGGAGGTGAGCTAACAGTGAGACAAGAAATGTTTAATGCCTCCATCTAGATTGTAATATTGTTACCTTTCAATCCATCTCTTCCAGGTAGGCCATTAAGACCAGGCTGGCCTGGGGATCCTACATCACCAGGAAGACCCTGCACCCCCTCAGGTCCTTCAATGTCCAGTCCCTCCCCAGGGATTCCAGGTTCACCAACATCACCAGGGTAACCTATTTCACCAACAAATCCATCACGCCCATCCAGCCCTGGAAGTCCAGGAAAACCTTGTGGTCCCTGGACTCTCAGTCCAGCTTCTCCCTTTTCTCCTTTAGTTCCATCTACTCCAGGTAAACCAGGAAGACCAGGTCTGCCATCAGGGCCCAAGGGACCTGAAATAATATCAAAGTACTGACAGTACAAATAAGACCTTGAATGAAATGATGCTGCATCAGCATGGAATTTGATTATTGCATCCTTGACCCAACCTTAAGTAAACTTGTCTATCACACTGTTGTTAACATATATACTCACTTATAATTCAAGTTAAATTGCAAATAAGAAAGATCATGATCTCCTGTAGCATAATGTGCCTGCATAGCTGGGTCTATGTTAATTGTCCTTCTGATTCCTTCTAATAAACTTCACTGAATGAGATCTGCCAGTGCATTAAAAATCTGGGTATGTGCAGTTTGCTGTTGGACTCCACTTATAAGGAAGTACATATGGTAATTTCTCCTGAACCCTATCAGATATCTTACTGAAACATATGTATGGTTCTGTATCATCAATATGCATTGTGTTCTGTAATAATGAAGTCTGTTTGACAAACATTTGTAGAATAATCCCCATTTTCATTACATATTTGGGTCTCATTATTGTCTGCTTCATATCTTCAGAACAATTTGAGGTATATTTTTGTGTCATGATTAAAGTTCACGTCCAATGAAAGATTCAGCATACATAACATGTTTAAAGTTGTCTTTCCAAGTTTTGAAACCTATTTACAATTCATATCTTGCAGTAAGTCTAATAACAGAGCTATTATTTCATAAAATTCAATATGTTTCTCTCTCTATAAGCAAATTTCATAACCTAAATTCTTATTATATTGTCTCCCTTTAGAGGACTATAGTTAAGATTACCTCCCTTGCAACCTTACCACTACCATATAATGCATAATTTTTTTGAAAAGGATGTCTACAATGATTTGTCAACATGTATATCTTCTGATGATTATCATAAAATTGACTTAGTATAAACATAAATAATAAAAATCAAAGAAATAAAAAAAACTGTCATACATTAGCTGCAAGTCGAAAGGGCAATAACTCTTACAAAACCAAGGAAGAACAAAGAATTGGCAATGTTATCTTTAGATGAGGACCAATAATATGCACCAAATTTCAGTCATTAATAAAAAATGCAAGTCAAACAGCAGCAATAGACACACAATCAAGACTAATTTTTTTCATACACTGCATCAACCTTCAAGATAAAAAGGGCAATAACTCTGCAAAGTGATTTGTTTGGATGCATATCTTCAATTGATGGCCATTATATTTACAAGTTTCAGGGTGATCCATCAAGAACTGTGGCACTAGTTATGCTAATGTGATTGTGTCATACCCTGCCACAAGATAAACAGGTCAGTCATGTGATATAATATATATATATATATATATATATATATATATATATATATATATATATATATATATATATATATATATATATATATATATATATATATATATATATAAAGTGATTTGTCAATATGCTAACCATGAAAACATGTGGGACTAGCAGCACTTAATGAATGCCAGATGGAATGACGGACATATATAAAGATTAACAAATGGATTAACTGAAACAATGATTACCAAATAGTCCAGTGATTAAAAAGCTTTTCAATTTTACTTTAAGGTTGTAGATCCCACATGTTATCACACTTCATAAGTATGGCAAAAAGGTATAAAATAAAATATAAATTAGCTGACCTTGATCTCCGATATCTCCTTCAACATTTTCTCCTGGGGGACCTTCATCTCCTGGTAGTCCATCAGGTCCTGGTAGACCCACAGGTCCTCCATAACCCTTGGGACCAGGCAGTCCATTCAATCCTGTTGGAAAAAGACACAATGTTGAAGCATATTAATCTGTACACATCAATATCATAAACACCAACATTCATTTGTAATGTGAACTCTCATCATTACTGTATATACTCCATATCACCATTATCAATATTGCTTTGTGACTGTTATCATTACAAGAATAACCAACATCATCATTGTCATGATAATCACTTCAATCTTCATCAAAACCATAACTTCTCTCATTATCATCATTACATTTGCCACCACCACTGGCATCACCATCATTATCATAATTACAACATTTGCCACAACCACTGGCATCACCATCATTATCATTATTACAACATTTGCCACCACCACTGGCATTACCATCATTATCATAATTACAACATTTGCCACCACCACTGGCATCACCATCATTATCATAATTACAACATTTGCCACCACCACTGGCATCACCATCATTATCATAATTACAACATTTGCCACCACCACTGGCATCACCATCATTATCATCATTACAACATTTGCCACCACCACTGGCATCACCATCATTATCATTATCCTAATTACAACATTTGCCACCACCACTGGCATCACCATCATTATCCTAATTACAACATTTGCCACCACCACTGGCATCACCATCATTATCATCATTATCATAATTACAACATTTGCCACCACCACTGGCATTACCATCATTATCATAATTACAACATTTGCCACCACCATTGGCATTACCATCATTATCATAATTACAACATTTGCCACCACCACTGGCATCACCATCAGTATCATCATTATCATAATTACAACATTTGCCACCACCACTGGCATCAACATCATTATCATCATTATCATAATTACAACATTTGCCACCACCACTGGCATTACCATCATTATCATAATTACAACATTTGCAACCACCACTGGCATCACCATCATTATCATTATCATAATTACAACATTTGCCACCACCAATGGCATCACCATCATTATCATAATTACAACATTTGCCACCACCATTGGCATTACCATCATTATCATAATTACAACATTTGCCACCACCACTGGCATCACCATCATTATCATAATTACATTTGCCACCACCACTGGCATCAACATCATTATCATAATTACAACATTTGCCACCACCATTGGCATTACCATCATTATCATAATTACAACATTTGCCACCACCACTGGCATTACCATCATTATCATAATTACAACATTTGCAACCACCACTGGCATCACCATCATTATCATTATCATAATTACAACATTTGCCACCACCACTGGCATTACCATCATTATCATAATTACAACATTTGCCACCACCACTGGCATCACCATCAGTATCATCATTATCATAATTACAACATTTGCCACCACCACTGGCATCACCATCATTATCATCATTACAACAACTGCCATCACCACAGGCATCACCATCATTAACATTATCATAATTACAACATTTGCCACCACAACTGGCATCAACATCATTATCATCATTATCATAATTACAACATTTGCCACCACAACTGGCATCACCATCAGTATCATCATTATCATAATTACAACATTTGCCACCACAACTGGCATCACCATCAGTATTATCATTATCATAATTACAACACTTGCCACCACCACTGGCATCACCATCATTATCATCATTATCATAATTACAACATTTGCCACCACCACTGGCATCACCATCAGTATCATAATTACAAAATTTGCCACCACCACTGGCATCACCATCATTATCATAATTACAACATTTGCCACCACCACTGGCATCATCATCATTATCATCATCCCTTTACCCATCTTGCTAAGTGGTCACATGAAGATATGCAATAGAAAATCTAGCTATCTCACCTGGGAATCCTAGGGGACCTTTGGGTCCAGGGGGTCCCTGAGGCCCTTTGTCACCTTTACGACCAGTTCCACCTCCCACATGACCTTTAGGACCCTGAAGCAGAACAAATTTTTTTTATTCAAGATCAACATCTGTGCTTTTAGTATTCTTCACTTAACTTCATTTTGTTGTTTGTTGTTCTTCTTGTTTATAACCATTCAAACAACTTCCTTGAAACATGTTACTATTATTAGTATTAGTGTTTTATATGTTGATTTATAAATATTGTTCCATGTAGTAGATATCATTTACAGATAAGCTGTGACAATATTTACATGGCTTTGTCATGTATTTATGAAGGATGTGTTTATCTGATAACATGCCTAACCCAAATGTATGAGACTGGAAATGGTCTTAACATGGGAGATGTACAATACATATACAAGGGTTTCAGTTAACACTATGTCTTCCATCTGAATGTTAATGCTATACTTCTTCACATCTGACTCTCAAAGTGCTTCAACATAAGTCCTTGTCACAAAATGCAAACATTGATTATCACCAACCCACCTATCTCGACATCAGCTATCTTGAAAACTTGTTTATGTTGAGTGTTTCGGTCTGGTCCAAAAAAAATCTTCATTATTATGCTAATTTTTCCCCACCTATCTTGACCCCAGTTAACTTGATAATCCCATTATGTCAGGCATAAGTTTAAGACTAAAGTAACACGTGGACCTGCTTATTCCAATAAAACAATTATAAAGCTCTTATGTTTTCATACATATGCTTAACCCCGGCAACACTTGCCACAATTTCATTTTTTAAAATTTAATTTCACTGTAGCTTCATTATCCAAATGTACATAATTATAAAATTCTACCCAAACAATGCCAATGGTATCCATGATCTTGTCAGTAATTGATTCAATACATATTTTTTGGTAATGAAATCAGATCAAGTATTGCATTTTCCATAGTTATCAGTGACTGAAACAAACTTATCGTGTCATGCAAGTTTCATTTTCTGTAGGTCAATCATGATTATAAGCATTACTGTGCTCTGAAATTCACGTGTTTTCTTTTTTTAAATTAGTACAAGTTTAATATATAAAAACACTTTGTGACAGGTCTTCATTTTCCTATGAGTAGCTTTTTTCCCTGGTAACCTCATTATGAAGTTTATGTTTGTTGTCTCAGGCAATTAAAAACATGCTGCTGGACAATGCACATCGTCCCTTTAATTGTCTCTTTACACTATTGGTTGACAATCTATTATACAGTACATATAGTGGGACTGGAATTCTTTTTGTTTTTTACATTATAAATTTATTCAGTGTCCAAAAATCACTGAACTACTGAACCTGATTTATTTAAATTAAGAGATCTTAATGATAAAGGTAATTTATTTAGAGCACTCGTGTGCATCTCAAGAAACATCTGAGTATGAAAGAAAATGATAATTTCCTTTAGCCATTACAATGTGCTAGACTAGGTTGGATATTTATTGACAATTGTATTCAAAATTCTGATTCCATATTCAGCCTGTAAAATTTGGAATAGTGACACATCAATGTCCATTAAATAATATCTGTATTTAGATTCATGTCAGCTGTTGGTACATGTATATCATATTTCTTTCCAAATGGTAACGACACATGCAAATCCATTTTGCTTACATAGGGGTGGTCAGATTTAGATAAGTTCATATTTTTTCAAGAGTTAAAGCTATTTTATATGCTGCGGAATATAAAAATTATGATATTTTCACTGCAAAATATACATTGACTAAGGAATTAAAAGAGAAAATGGAGTATGTATTGCACATTTATTTCAGAGAGTGCACATACATGTACACACTTATGAGTAGTTTATTAAACACTGCTCTATTTTCGATCATTTGCTATGTACAGCTGGAGTCTGAATCATGTCTAAAATGTTGTGAAATCATTACTATTAAAGAAAAATTGTATACAAGTAAAAGAAATCATTGATCTTAAAACTATGTTGGCAATTTTCCAGTAAAAAAAAGTAAAAGACAGGAATAAAGGTCAATGACATTTTTAGAATTAAATTATTGATTTTTGTAAAAAATGACACGGTTATATTGACTATTTTTTACACCCCCAACATAATCGAGATAACCAGGTTTTACTGTATCTGCTGTTGCATGCAGGACTATAAAATTAGTCTAATTTGAAAAGACAATTTTTAACACATATGTCTTCTTGTTTTGCCATGTTTATCGAAGCCAATAGAGTGTGGTGACACTCTGAAATTATGTCACATACCTGAGGTCCCCTATCTCCCTGTGGACCCTTGTATCCAATGTCTCCAAATTGTCCCTACAATGTCAAAGATTAACAGTGTTAAATAAAAATACAGTATCCCTTCATTATAATGCCATTGATAGAAATCATTTTATTTAACAGTGAGAATATCTTATAATGAAGAACATGATGCACACAATTTTATTACCATTTAATGAACTCTGACCCATGACAATACATGCCTTAAACAAAAATTATAATGTGATAATGAAGTTGAGAGATTTCTGTCCTTAAAAACATTAGAGTTGGAATATTTATTACTTTTGAATTGCCTGTCAATTAAACACAAACTAAATAATATTAGCATGGACTGGTATATCATCAAACTGAAATTTACTGTATTTAATGTAATATGGAACCAAGAAAAAAAAGACAATGATACAGTCTTAAAGAAAAAAAAAAAATATTAAACTTGTTGATTTATTATAATTGCATGAAATTGCATAAAATGACAATTTCAGGTCTTACAATACTGTAAATATTCACTTAAAAGTGAAGTACAACTGCAAAATACATAGATTATGATATGCCTAACAAGATGAATAGACCCAGATCTGCCAATGCATTATGGGATATATTCAGTTGGCATTAACTTATATGGAAGTATATACAGTACCATACATACTTGAATATAAGCCCAATAATTTAGGAAATGAAAATCATGTGGCTGCACTTGATGTGCACTTGATGAACTGAAAACAATGTGCACCCATAAACATTGTTTATCATCTAATATTCATGACTGTTTTATTAGGCAAAAAGGTTTATTAGCTATAAAACAAAACTACCACCATGCTTAATCTATGGTTCAATATGTCTCAGGAATAATGGGTTTGTTTTGTTGCACAATGCCAATAAATTTACTAATCCATGTTGTATTTTTTAATGAAATAAAGCAGGGGTCATGGCTTCTAATCAAAGCCATAACTGTCACACCTTCCTGTGTAAGGATGTCCACACTGACAACCAATCATATTCTTTGTTAACTGAATCAAGATACCAGTATTAAAGAATAATGATAAATAATTATCCAATACAATTTGATAACCAACCAACCATGGTAAAAATTACATGATAAACTTAAATTTGGGTATACAACCACTATTAAAAGTTATTTAAGTTTATACTTTCCAGAATTTAGGGCAATAGCTATAATGAAAGGTAGTGAAAATAAAAAAAGGGTTCTAATTATGATATGGTATTCAAACTAATATTTATTGAATATGCTGAAGCAAATAAGTGCTGCAGCATGCATATTTTGTTATACGCAAGAAACAAGTAAGGGAATGGCAGAACAGCATACCAACATTAGAGGTGATGCCAAGAACAATGGCACATTGGACTGGCATCACTTCATTCCCTTTTAATGAAGAAACAAATTTGCAATTTTTTTTGTCAATGTCAACATATATGATACATTGTCACAAGAACTGCAATTCATCTACATGCTATGCAAATAGCAAAATATGACAAATACAAGATGGCAGATTCACAAAAATTTGTTGCATCAGCCAGAAGGTGTTCATGTTTTACGAACTAACATGGCTTTGTATCAGGCTGCAATTGAAGACAGCACAAAAGCTATCAAAAGACTGGGAAAAAAAACTGAATCGTTTCAGAAGTTAAATATTAAACATAGAAAGAAGTACTTACATGAACTAAAGATGGATGAGATGCCTTTAACAGTCAATGCTGTTGGTGAGAAACTATTCTGATAAAAACAACCAGTCATGCCCTCACATACTGAGAACTCTAATAAACAGACCCCTTTTCTGAAGATAAAAAGCTTGTGTACATTTTTTACCTTAAGACCAATAAATCCAAATAAACCATCAATTCCAGGTTCACCCTTCATGCCCTTAGGTCCATATGCCCCAGGGGGACCATCTTTACCTCGTTTGCCCTGTAAAATACACCACAATTAAATGCTGAAATACAATATAAAATAAAACATGTGAATGTATTTATCATAAATATTTACTATGTTGTTTATACAATGTATAGAGCCTTTTATTTACTATTTCAAGAACCATTTTTACTACAAAATCACTTTTTATGAGACATATGCTACATTCTTTGAAACCTGTTCTACTCCCTTATTATAGTTCTATATATGGGAGCCGCATAGTACTTTGCCTTATAGTGAGTTATTATATAGTACTCCCTTATTATAGTTCTCTCCATGGAAGCCACAGAATATTCTGCCTTATAGTGAGTTATTATAGTTTTATCAATGGGAGACATAGAGTATTCTACCTTATAGTGAGTTATTATAGAGTACTTACTTATTATAGTTCTATCCATGGTAGCCATAGAGTATTCTGCCTTATATTGAGTTATTATAGAGTACTCCCTTATTATAGTTCTATCTATTGAAGCCAAAGAGTATTCTGCTTTATAGTGAGTTATTATAGAGTACTCCCTTATTATAGTTCTATCCATGGAGTGTCATAGATAATACTGACTTATAAGTGATTATACAGTACTCCTTTGTTATAATTCTGCCCATGGGAGCCAAAGAGTATACTATTTATAGGGAGTCATTATACAGTACTCCCTTGTTAAAATTCTGTCCATGGAAGCCATATTGCATTATAAGAAGATTGCTTATAATGAAGTACATAACATAAACTGTTATGATGAAGGCATTATACTGAAGGAGTATATAAATTAAATACTGCCTCTTCTTACAGTCATGCCATACTTTACTTAAATAACAATTATATTTGTAAAACTGGCTCTGTTTATAACCCTACCCCCCCCAGGACCAATTCTTGTAACATAATTCTAAGCCCAAGATTACAAATTTTATAGTCTATGCATTCTTGCCGATGTATTCAACCATGATCATCTTATTCTCATGTTCGTACATGTATTGAAAGATGGTAGTGAATACCTATGGTATTTAATTATGTGACTGCTATTTTCCATCCCATGACCTTCTATTGTGAACATAAAGCATGCAAAATGACCCCAAAATGTTGTTTTATATCATTACTTTATTATTATTCAAAGTAGTAAAGATAAATGCTAACTGCAACATACTTATATATTAAAGCAGATGAAGCCTGTTTCTCATAAACAGGACATTTTGCAGTAACAGCTGTAGCCAAAGTATTGGCACACATTCTGTAGTCCAGTTTTCAGTTACAAAAAAGCTGTTGTAATTATTATGCATTTTTGTAATTCATCATTTTATTATTATTTATGAAAGGAGAAATCAATTCTAGATCAAATCTGAATCAAGTATTCTATCATTATTTTTGTCTCATTCAATATTAGAGATATGAGTGGACTTCATCTTTATACCCCTTCACATCTGTATCATGCACAAGCTGTCTTTTGTAGACAGCTCAGATGATGTGGATTGCCATAACGTTTTCAACGTTAAAGCACTTTTTTCAATGTGTTTAAACATTATTTAAAGTTTACTGAATTCTCACAAACCTAACCTTCAATGTTCTAAAATAAGGTAGCAAAATTTTCAACAGCTTTGATTCTGTTTAAAAGTCAAGGTACAACATTTGTAGTAGTTCTGAAATATGAAAACAGTTAATTTGTGGGTAAATTATGCTTTGCAGACAATACTTACCCAATGGCAATAATGTTTGGATATAAACCTGCTATCTTGTGAATCCAGCCCTACTCAAAAAAGAAAAATTGTCTTATCCTGCGCCATATAGACAAAGAACAATAACTTATAAATTATTTCCCCTTGCAACATACTAATTAGGATGCTTGCATGGTGTGATGGTTGCAAGGGCTTTAAATACTGTAAATGGTTATTCTAAAGAGTAAGGGTGACCCAAACAGTGTACTATTGACCATGGAATGGTGAGCTGCCTGGTTAATGGGTCCTAGCTGTCACCTCTCAAGAATGGACACTGCTGGATTTCTCTGTGAAGGAGAGAATTGCCAATGAGACCAAACATAACACTGAAGAGGTAATGAATATGTTCCAAACTAGCTTTGATGTGTCATGGAACAAATTTTTGTTCACTTTATATGCACATGTGAAGGGCTTGGAGATCAGTACTTAGAGTGTCTGAGTGAGTTTTGTACCAACAAGATGAGAACATTGCTGGAACATTGCGTTCTGAAAAGAAAGCCCCAAAAATCCTCAGGTCACCAATACTACCTAATGATCTTCAATTAACTGGGAAAGGAGCTGATCTCTTCCTCTTCCTCATCAAAATCTACATATGCTTTAACTTTTTAATTTTGAGTAGCAGTCTGGAGTTGCCATCACCCTATAAATTTCCGCAAATCCAGCCATGCAGCTAAATTCAGTCCATTCCAATGTTATATATGAGTACAGCTGATTTACATGAACTGTGTCACACTCTGTGTGTCAAGTACTGATCTGGGTATTCTTACATCTCTGTATAATCCATACCAGGTGGCTTGATAATTCAATTCTGTCCTCTTGAAAATGTCACTAACTCTCTCATGTGGATAACATATGCACCTATGAAAGTCAGCACTGCTAGATTGGCCAGCTGGTTTTCCTGGCATACAGATGGTTTGGGTACTGACATTACAGAAGATGGTCTGACTAGCATCAGTAAAAGTCACTCCTAGGGCTGGGCTGGATCGAAATTTCTCACTGAAATCTGTCATAGAAAGGATGTCACCAATGGTAATGGATGGATTAGTCACTAAGATCCCCTTAAAAACCATGTTATCAAAACAGTCCCCATGCCGGGATGGATTGATGGCCAGTGATGGCAAGATTGTATTATGAAATGGTTCCAATGGATCTGGTACAAACCTCATACATCCAGACTTACAGGCCAAAATGCCTTGCTCTGAATTTCAGCAGCACAGAGCCTAAAATATGGGGCTGGGGGACACTCCCTAGTCAGAAAAAAGTGGAAGTGAATGAGGGAAATAGAAAATATCTGGCCTGATGTTATTAATTGTGTCAATGTTTCCTTGACCAGAGGATGCATCTGTTGAAGGTGGATGGCTGTACCATCTTAACATTATTCTTCTTCACTGCCGATGATGTTTCTGTGCCTGATGGCTGCAAGTGATGAACTTTAGGTTGGGAAGGGGGTCCCCCACAAGACCTGCAATTGAGGTTGATTTAGACATATACTGAGAACATCAACATCATCTTTCCTTGACTTATTCTGTGCTTCCTTCCTTCCCTTTTGAGGCCTCTTAGACTACTGCAGCCCAGACTTCCCATGTACACTTACTACACATGCTGCATGACATAGACAAGGTATACATAGTACATATGATACAAGAGTCATGGCTGTCTCCCTTTCATTTAAATGTCATACATTATATACATTTAGTTGACATAACTACCAAAATTACACAAGAAGAGAAAACAAAGCATAAATTAGCAATTCATCATGTGACTAACCCATTAACACCACCCCAGTTACTAACAGTAACAAAAATAGTGCCACACTAACTTGTCAATTAGAACAAGAGTACAATTATATTCAATATGTTCTTAAATAAATGTAGTCCATAAAAGTGACAAGTCAATCAAATTTGGAGTAAAAAAAATGTAAAAATAATGTATATAACCTGTAGAATGAATAGTTCAGTACAAAAAAATCAAAATTTAAGTTAGGCGCTCCAATTTGAATATTAAGATGTGAGGTATAAAGTATGTGTTATCAGTACAGCAGTGAAACTTAAAAACTAGCAACACCACATGATGGCAAGGGGAGATAATAGGTAAGCTCTCTCTTTTTCTCTCTCTCTCTCTCTCTCTCTCTCTCTCTCTCTCTCTCTCTCTCTCTATATATATATATATATATATATATATATATATATATATATATATATATATATATATATATATATATATATATGAGATAGACATGAAAAGATGAATTTGTTTTTTTCTAGGGCTGGATTCACAAAGTAGTGGTTTATGTACTAATATGAATGGGACTGGTAAAAATATTTGAGCAGGAAAATTTCACCATCTTGTTGAAAATTTAGCTTCAGACAAAGCCTCTGATTTAACACAAAATTCTGACCATTGGGTGGAATGTTCCTATCCTAAATTGATGCATATGGAGGTCTTTATTAGGCTACAACCCTTTGTTCTACTTACAAGTTGGATTCTTTCAAGAACTAATTTTTGAATAATCTTATGATAATATTCTTTACAGTACCTACCAATCCACAACTAGATCTCACCACCAAAATTACACTGAAACCCTTTTATTCTGAAATTACAAAAGAGGGAAAACTCCCAAACATTTATGTTTCAAAGAATTTCCCCTGGTAAGGCTTAGTTTAAATTAGTCAC
This sequence comes from Potamilus streckersoni, assembly GCA_016746295.1. NCBI lineage: Eukaryota > Metazoa > Mollusca > Bivalvia > Unionida > Unionidae > Potamilus > Potamilus streckersoni. The sequence goes on along the minus strand of JAEAOA010000606.1, from coordinate 616,658 downwards.
ATGCAAATTATTCCAGAGAATGGCCCATATGACATCCAGGCTTTAAGCTGAACATGTCTAATTTTAATTTTCTATTACACCATACCAAATGATCAAAATTTAAATGCTGTCAATTAGAATTACTGAAATTATAAATCTTACATGGGAATCCAAATGTCCAAGTTATCAAAACTATCCTGCTGAAACTGTCCAAAGGTGATTTTGTCCTGACTATGATGTGTCAAGACGACGTGTCAATCTGGCATATAACTGACCAATCAGATGCTTTTGCTGTGGTTTATATCATCCAGAGAGAAAATGTAATAGCTCATGATATCTGTTCATATCCAATTCTTGTCTCTAACATGCATTTTGTTTTTTACCAGCTACCTCTAACTCTAAACTGTCTTCTCTACTTACAATTCTGCCCATTGCTCCGACATCTCCCTTCTGACCTTGCACACCCTTGGCTCCATCAGTACCCTAGAAATATAATACATGTAATTTGATAAATTGGCATCTTTACTATTATTATTTCAGCCCTGCAATTTGGCCATTACATAACAGAGTTATCTGCCCATTCTAAAACAGACTTCTCTGCCCACACAATGGGTGGTGTGTAAGTTAATAATTACTTCAAAGACATTCAACAAACACCAACAGTACTTTGCTGTTTGGTCACCAAAACACATGAGGAAGAATTATAAAACTGAAATTCAAAATTTTGGGGTACAAGACTGAATTTACTATGTGATAAAAAGAAAAAATAAATGAAAGCAATAAATATAAGCAATCATACTGTAACACAATTGGTTTCTTTCAACAGAAAGTAATTAATTGATTACCAACAAAGACTCTTATGAGATGTACATAAACACAGACAAATGATCACAGGCAATAATAAATTTATAATTATAATACTGTGGAGATTTAGGATTTTTTATGGAGAAAATCTTCTAAATGTAAAACTGTCATGCTTTTTGTAGAACATTATGTGCAAATTAAAAATCCATTTCTATGGTGAAAAATTTACACCAATCAAATTCAAAAAAATTCACCACTTAAATTAATGAAAAGGTAAATTCTTCAAAATTGCCAAACGCAAATAAGGTTCAGTTTGATTATTAACATCATTCTTAAACCAGCCTCTAATGTAGAAATGTACAGATTTCACGGTGAGTTTAAGTAAACATGACATATTTTGTGTAGTATAGTCACAAATTATAATGAAAAAAAAATATGGGCATTTCTTTTCCTTTTGTAAAACCCTAAATTAATATGAAGAAAGAGGGATCTATTGATTATACTGTGTCAAACAGGGATATATTATGAAGTGCTTTCCAAGCAGGTCCTGGTACTTATTCTACATCTTTTTGAATCCATACCATATATATACTTGCTTATAAGTCAAGTCAATATGCAAACAAATAAACAAAATCTGCAACGACCCCCTGAATTTGTAATCCAAATAAATTAATAATGGATTTGTCTATGCAAGTTTACTTCTTTCTTTGTTCTGAAAGAATGTCTTAAGTAATAATGTGTTCAAAAGATATCTTGTGGTGATCATGGGCAGATTTATAAAAATTCTTAAACGCTGTCACGCAAGGATTATTCACCTTTGCAGTCTTTGCAATCATGAGATCTGAAGTCACACTGGTAATCCCAATTAATGTGCCCGCCGAATTCCAGTCAAGGGAATATTTTCTCAATTTTTCATTAAAATCAGATCCATATTTACTCTTTTGTATTCTGCTTCTTTACACTTTCTTTGCTAATGATTCTCAGTGCATGCCATTTTGATCTCAAGATCACATTTTAGGGCAACAAGCATTGCAATTCAACATCTGGATGACATCTTCCTGAGCTCGATAGAATCACGTGAGAGCTCTCAAGATTAGGGGAAGCTACTCTGTCATAACACTGTCTATTCTAGTCTGGTTCTCTGCTTCGTATGCTCAGTATAGCAGAGTGCAACAGAGGAAGCATATGAAACAGGAAACCAGACTATGATCGAAGGATACATGATGCCATCCCTAATCCAATGCATTAGATATTAAATAAATCCTGATTGTATTTTGCAAATCCTTTGCATCCAAACAATGCACGGTAAAAAATTGTGTGTCAATTTTCTCCAGGGTGCGTCCCTGATGCACAACTGTGTGTAAAGGGAAACACTTGATATTATATACTAAACTTAGTTGTCTCCATGACACCTGAACACCTGATGTTACATTCATTTTTCTTGTAACTAATTAAAAGCACTAACTTTTTACTTGTCCCTAGGATAGCTCATGATACATGGTACCTTTTTTACTTGTCTCTAGGGTACTTAACTAGGATAGCTCATGATACATGGTACCTTTTTTACTTGTCTCTAGGGTACTTAACCCTTTACTTCATACAAGCGCCTTTTGGCACCTCTACCGCATTCGCATACAGGTGCCTTTTCGCACCTCTGTAAACAGCAGCTATTTTGAGCGGGTTTTCGTAGTGCCACCTTTGGGAAAAAACCCATACTAGATACTACATTCACTGGTATGAATGACCATTACGTCTGATCATGAGGTCACTGTTTATGCTCTGGTTGAAATTTGCTTTTTAATGTAAGTTGGTTGTAACTGTGTATCTCTAAAATGGTGATTGCGGATTTCATTCAGTAGTTGCTTGAGTTTACAAGATTAGAATCACAACTATGAAAGCTTCAATAACTAAGGTAAAAGCTCTGATACTGATGTAGGAAGCCATTAGTTCCTATAAATTATCAAATTCAGCTGATTTAGTGATGTAGATGCAGACAAAGAACTTGTAAATTTCCAGTATGAGAAATTGCCACAACGGTTTATCACACGGCTTCACTGACTTGATGGTAACAAGTTCTCTCAAGAATATAAAGCACATACAAAATTCTTTTGAGAAAAAACTATACAGCTATAACGACTATATTCTATTCTTAAATCTTTCAATACATAATATATGTGCGCCAAAAACGTAAAATGGTTAAAATTGCTGTTAAACGTAACATACACTTCACTGCTTAACAGGCCTATATGTAGCACACTTTACTGGGTAACATTGCTACATGTATATCAAAGGGCTAAAAAGCCATACACTCTATGAGGAATGGGTTAATGACTTACTTTCTTACTTGTCCATAGGACACCCAATTATACAAACTTTCTTCCTTGTCCCTACAACATCTTATACAAGTTTTTATTTTCATCTGCTACACAAGTTGCATCTGCTACTCATGACAGCATTCCTGCATTTATTTCATTAATTCACTCATCATCACTCACTGCATTTCCTGCAGGACCAGGCAGCCCCTGAAGGCCAGGTTCTGCTGCTTCTCCTTTTTCTCCCTTTTCTCCTTTTAAACCCTTTAAGGTTTTGACTTCTTCTGGTCGTGACGCCTCATTGAGTCCTGGAGGGCCTGGATCACCCATGTCACCTCCATCTCCCTGCACACAACAAAAATTGCTTTAATGCCAAAGAAAATTTTTTAAAATAGGATTCAAAATAACTATTTGAGAAAAAATAAACAGCTTATTTTCCTTTTCATTGCTTTCTGGATGCCATTTTTGAAAAAATTCTATAATCAACAGTTTGATCATGCAGATGATTTGCATGAACAAATATGTGCAGTTTAAAGCATCTGGGGTGCTGCTTTAAAGTTAGTCTGGTTACCTGACTAATTTTACTAATTTTAATATGAAACCCAGATTCATACCAAACATGAGTTAACCAATTATCTGGACTTTTCAGCAACAATTATTTTTCCATGTTTTTGCTTGTATACCACAAGTCCATATTTTAAGGGAAATTTTTTTAGACATATGGCAAAAACATAAGAGTTGGCAGTTCTGGGAGATTATGCTTATCAATATTTTAATTTGGAATGTAACTTTTTATCGTGTTAGATAAAGCCTTGCATACATTGCTTGTTGAGCCATAGCTTTCAAAAATTCTGTTATTAGATGCCTATAACATTTGAATCTCTCTCTCTCTCTCTCTCTCTCTCTCTCTCTCTCTCTCTCTCTCTCTCTCTCTCTCTCTCTCTCTCTCTCACACACACACACACACACACACACACTCCAAACATTTCTACATATTAGATTCATATATTTTATTCATGATAATTGCAGAGTAGTTTGACACAAAGTGCTGATTAGTTTTGGAAAACATAAAAACAAAATACTAATTTACTACCGTATATACTTGCTTATATATATATATATATATATATATATATATATATATATATATATATATATATATATATATAAGTCCAACTGCAAACAACATAGACCCTGATTTACCCTAATATAATGTACCTGCAGAGTAGCATATATGTTGTTTGTTGTACTGATTACTCCTAACTGCATAGATCTAGATCTGCTGGCACATGATGTGATGGCAGATTTGGGTCTGTGCTGTTTGCAGTTGGACTTAGAAATAACATTTCTTTTAAATGTGTGCATTTATAGCTTAGATTGTTTTCCAAATTTTCTTGGTAAATGAAAATGAAATAATCTGAAATAAAATTTGAAAACAATACCATAAAATTTATGGATACCCAACTTTTGCAGTTTTCATCCCCAATTTTCTTCTTCAATTTTGTAATTGTGCACAGTCTTCTAAAAGTGCAGACAAAATTAATTTTGTGAAAAATCTTTTGTCATCTTTAAACACAAATTTATAAATCAATTCAACCCTATTCAGAGAAATTTGAACCTTCTGAATATTTCATTTTCAGATACCTTCAATCATCTTAGCTAAACAAATTGTGGTCATTTATTACACATTTTTTGTTGTAACAATGCCTTCTTATTTCCTAAGGTCAGCCAGTAATGAATTTTTTCCACAGAGAATGGCAATGCACCAGATAACAAAACTGGGACTTGAAAATGGTATAGACACTGTCTATTGAAGGTTACATAACCTCTCACTCATTTTAAATTGTCACATCTTTAAAATACTTCTCTGTAATAAACACAGACAAAGCTGATACAAAAGCTAAAGTTTTGCATGCTTTTGCCAACCATCTGATGTAGTAGTATTTTTGATTACCGGAAAACAGTTTTTGATGTGAACATTGCCAGGAGTGATGAAAGGAAGATTTTGTGACTTCAGATGATTGTCCATTGCAGCTCAATGTTGGCAGTGGTCTGAGGTTTTTAATGGAGTTACCATCACATTAACCTTGATGATGTAAAAAAAATAATGGTAATATGTGAAACTGCACCTTCTACAGATCGGGCATGTATTCAAAGCATTCTATAGTTGAATTTTGCATCAGGCATTAACTTACTGACTCTCCCTTAGGCAGCTCATCAGTGTCTCCTATTGGACCCTGTGGGCCAGGTTCACCTGGTGGGCCTCTAGGTCCCTAAGTAAAAAGATAGTAAACATGAATTGTACAAAACATCATGAACACAATGGAAGTACCAAAAATTAGGCAATATTATTGGATTAAATATTGTAATTTTATGAATTTAAATATCTACTATGTACAATCTAAACCTGTCATTCACTTGCAGACACATGGAAGCTAAACAAATACACCATTCTGTACTCCAACTGAAATCTTTCACACCATGGAACACTAGAATGTTTTGATTCACCAGTATTATGCCCATGATTCTTTTTCCTTGAAATCCTAATCCTAATCCTAATTGGATTAGCAATATTTGTTCCAAGCAAATTCTGGAGACTGCACATACAAAATTGTCTCAGAAACTAGGTTATAGGCAAGAAGAGTCGCTTGTTCTGACTGCTGGCCAAGTACAATTAATACATATAAATGACAATTCCATTTCTTTTCTTCTTTTCTTTAGAAGTTTTGTTTACTATTGATCATTGAAATCGTATTAAATATTTTTTTTACAAATCCCTACACATGCATGATCTAAATAAATTATATCATGTTTAAAGTATCATGTTGACAAGTTGTAACAAGGAAAACAATTTGAGTCATGATCTATGACCTTGAGCAATTTTTCATGGTGGCAGAATATTAAAATGTTGGACATGAAGTCAACATGCATCACCATATCTAGACTGATTAAAATCAAAATAATAATTATATTTAGTTGTTATTTATTTATATTGAATTCACAAACCAACATAATGCAAATCCATTTAATTTATATTTGATTCTATGGTAACAAGAGACTTTATTGCACTTTTTCAAGGTACATTTCAGATAACCCCAAAATGACGTTTTATAAAAAATCTATTCAAATTATTTTATTTTATGCTGTTCACAAGATAATATTTAGGACCTGAGTAATGACTACTGACCTTGAAAAATTACTCTAAAACAGGCATGAGTGGTCAATTAAAATCTTTGTTAGTTTTGTAACAGGTCATGCAAATGCAAATCAAAGCATATTTTCAAATTTTTATTAAACAAGGTGTGGGTTTTTTTGTTAATAGTAAATAATCCTAGTCTAGGAACATTCTATTCCACCAACTCTGTAATCCTAATCAGATTTATATCTAATATATCAGCAATAAATTAATAAGTTTCACACTGCCTATGTTTAAGGAAGTGTTTTTAAAACAGTGTCTGGTTACCTAGTAATTTAAAACAGTCTCTGGTTACCTAATAATTTAAAAGAGTGTCTTGTTACCTAGTAATTTACTTTTAATCCATCAGATGATGGATAATGAGCACTGGAACCAGTCAAAGTGGAATCGTTTGTCAAGTCAAATAACTCAGTTGAAACAAACAATTTTCAAGTCTGCTCAAGTTCATTTTGCAATAATTCAATTTATTGTGTTTCTCAAGTTTCAGTATATAAATTTTATATTCTGTACCTTAGACCTTGAACCCAGAGTTATGGAAGGACTGTTATGAAACTCATTTGAGATTTGAGATTCAGGTTGAAATAAACCTACATATTGTTAAGTTGGATGACAGATGAATGAAGGACAATCATGTGACGATGTAACCTCAAGTGGCCTTAAACCTTTAAAGCTTAAAATTTGCCACTGAAAATCGCTGCAAAAACAATGAAAAAAAAGATATGTGCATGTCTAAACTGTAAAGAAATACTTTGCAGACAAATCAAAATTAATCATAAAAATATTAATGATGAAAGTTTCCCTCTTACCTGACGACCTGGATCTCCATTCATTCCCCTTGGACCAGGACGACCATCAAATCCGGGTAAACCCTGAGTAACAAAAAAAGGAATAATAATAACAATTGTTGTTCACAAATGTACAATCATAAAATATTAGAGACATATACAGGTTCAAATTGAAATGCTTTAAATTCATTTTATATTATTTCATACAACAATAAAATATGATACAGCAGGTTGCACAAAAACTTGATTATACCTAATGTAAGATGGATTATGTAAAATTGGGAATAATTCATGTAAGCAAAACTGATATAAGTTGTCCCACCATGCATTGTGAGACAAATCCATGTGGAGGGATTATAATATGTTAGCATGAATGCAGGTACACAGCTGAACCATGGAAAGGAACAAGTGTCATACAAATTGTGGGACCTTTAGTAGATTTCATTTTACATGGACAAGCTTGGCGCAAATGTGGAAATGAGGCAAACAATGCAGATTAATTATGATGCTAAACCAATTGACAGATACAATTTACATGATGTCATACAATGTCATGATAATGATGGACCAATTAAACAACTATCGTGATGTCATGTGAGTAAGATAACAATCAGGTGTGAGACAAAATATTGCCACATCATCATAACATCTGGAATATCTTTATCTCTGATAATAGAGGAAATGAGAAAGATCTATTGAGACCAATAAAATATTGTCTATTTGAGAGCCACTCTTTGCACTGATTATTAATGGAATTATTTTCTTTATGCTCAATGGATCATCTGGCATATGCTTTATATTTGGTTTGGCTAAATAATATACATTTGACTTGTATCAGCAGGCTCATACATGAGATTGACCTGTAAACAACAAAATCTGGAGATTAAAGTGCTAAATCTCTTTAAGAATTAAAATGGCTTTGGATAAGGGATTTAGCTACTGTGTACTGTATGATCATTGAATATTTGGCATACATTTTTATATCTGGTTTAGCAGCCATGTAGGATTTCTTTTGTAGTTAATAGATTGTAATATCTCATCTTATATCTGGTTTAGCAGCCATGAAGTTCTTTTATCGTTAATACATAGTAATACCTCATCTTATATCTGGTTTAGCAGCCATGTAGGAGTTATTTTGTCATTAATAGATAATATTATCTCATCTTACCTCAAAACCATCTGGTCCAGGCTCTCCAACATCACCCTTGTCACCAATTAATATTCCAGTGAAATCTCCTGGTTCACCCTGCAGATAAAAAAAATTAGTTTTAAAAAATGCTGACCAAGACAGAACTCTACCTGAGGAAAAACAAAAAATTAAAACTAAACTGCCATATGAAGTAGCCATGAGATCTGAAGCAAAAGGTATTTTTAAATTTTAAATTTTCAAACTCAAATTTTAGTCCAGTTGAGGTACCCTTCCACCTTACTTTGGCTGAGAATGAATATCAGATACAAACCCAATCTTCAGCTGACAAGTTTCACAACCTGGCAAATCTAATTGGAGATGTGACCATTATTAAAATGTTTGACAGCTACACCTTTGAATGTTGAACTAATTTACTAATGAAAGTTACAATCTAAACTCACAATTCTGTTTCCTTTTGTCATCCATCTAAATTTGATACTTTCCTTATGTTCCTCTCCCTTGCTCTATAATGTATTATGAATATGGATGAAATACCATATATACTTGATTATAAGTCGAGTCAAACACAATTGCACTGACTCAAATCTGCCATCACATAATGCACCAGCAGATCTGGGTCTGTGATTTTGTTAGGAGTAATCAGCAGAGCAAAACAACATTGACCCTGATCTATGCATTATGCTATGGCAGATAAGGGCCTTTGCTGATTCAGCTTGACTCGACTTATAAGCAAGTAGCTATGGTAAATTTACCTTTGGTCCTGAAAATCCAGGAAGTCCTCTGGGTCCAGGAAGACCTGGCAACCCATCCCGCCCTGGGTTTCCAGCCAACCCCTGTAAAGAAAACAATACATTTATGATATATCAGGTCTTCACTCGAAAATGGCTTGCACTCGCAGACATGCAGTGGCTTCATGTGAAGCATATACATTCTAGCATGATGTGGCAGAAACAGATTTCAATATCACACATTTTCTGATATAATGAATATATATGGTACATCCCTCCCTCACTGTGAGGCCCACTATAAGAACATCATTAACAGTTCCTGTTACAAAGCATATATTACCATGGATCCCATTTTAACAATTTTCAGGAAAATTATAAGTATGATGTACTTCATTAATAGACATTCTCAACATAGGGTCTTCATTATAACACAGTTTCTGTGATAAGGTTGGTATGGTCTTGGATCCCATTTCATTAAGTGGTAGCAAAATTATATGTATCATGTAATTCATTATAAAGTAGTCTCATTATAAAGAGGTATACTTTATGGTTTGCATGAATGGCATAATATTGAAGGAGTACTGAAATTATTTTGTTCCTCATTTAACCAAAACTCCATTTTAATGTTTTAAGGAACAAATTACCGGCATCCCTTAATTAAACAACTACCACAGTCCCAAAAATCAACAATTTGCCTTAGGCCCTTAATGAACTTATTGAACAAATTACTAGGGCATAACGGACTTTTGATCTGGAAATTGGATTCCACCGGAGAGTATAACCTTCTGATTAATAGGAGTCGGACAAGGCAGGAGCAACAGATTTGGATAATAAATATAATAAAGTCGAATTTTTATAGTACCATGTCTAACACTGTGTGTCATTCGATAGTGCATTAATAAAGTTAAATAAGAAGTCAGAAAAGTCCAATATGGTCAACACAACGGGATGAAACGATAATACTCGAGTTAGACCGAAAGATTTAAATTTATTAAAATATTTTAATGCACATGGGCATGACGCATGCAGTTTAATAAATAATAAAGAAATTCAATAATCAAAATTTATAACTTCCAAATTCTTTGCAAGAAATTATAACTTTCATGTTCTTTGCAAGAAATAGTAATATCTCTAGTTTTTTCAGTGGACATGCTTGATAGTTTGTCATTGCAAATAGCACCTGCAGTGCTAAAACTTCTTCACTATTGATGCTAGAGGGTGGTATTGAATAAAAACATTTATCGACAGCTGCCATAAGCTGGAATGTTTTTTCTTGGGATTTCCAGTATATAACTGTTTCTGTCGGTGGTGAAGTCCTCGACTGATTTTTCTCAGCTAGATACAAATCCAATTCACGATGGCACGTGAATCAGATGACATGTATGCAGTGGTGAGAATTTAGTCAGATGTACTAGAGGCAAATAACTTCTGGTAGTAGGCATTTCAAATTAATTGAATCATATCTGGAATCGGAAAAATTTATTGCCCAAAATCCAGAATCAGAAATTGGTAGAAAAATGATAATCAGTTATGCCCTACAAATTACCATGGTCTATAAGGGTTTCTTTTACAGTAGTTGTAATATCTAAAGAAGTTACAAGGTGATGTACAACAGATTTCATACAACTGATCTCACTAATACAAACCGTCTGTGGCAATCATTTTACACAGAATGTTTGCCCACATACCTGTAGATGTTTGTTGTGTTTTTTTTTTCTCAAAAGAGCTCAAATTTCAACAATACATGGCTGGATTAGTGCAACAATGTAAGAAAAATTGTTCCTGAATTGTAAAATAGGACTTCTAAAATATGCTATATAAGTAGAAAGCTTTACAGTGCATTGTCAGCTGCTTTCTATGGTCAGATTGTTCTAATTTCACTATTGGATAATGGCTGCACCATATGTTGATCAATTTTGATGATGCTTTCTTTGCTAAAAATTCCTGTGTAGATAATTAAGTTTCATTGTTCAAGTCTTTTTGGGACAAAAGGAATGGGACAAGAGAGAATGGGACAAAAGGGAATGGGACAAGAGAGAATGGGACAAAAGGGAATGGGACAAGAGAGAATGGGACAAAAGGGAATGGGACAAGAGAATAGGACAAAAGAGAATGGGACAAGAGAGAATGGGACAAAAAAGGAATGGAACAAGAGAGAATGGGACAAATGGGAATGGAACAAGAGAGACTGGGACAAAAGGGAATGGGACAAGAGAATAGGACAAAAGGGAATGGGACAAGAGAGAATGGGACAAAAAAGGAATGGAACAAGAGAGAATGGGACAAATGGGAATGGGACAAGAGAGACTGGGACAAAAGGGAATGGGGCAAGAAAGAATGGAACAAGAAAGAATGAGACAAAAGGGAATGGGACAAGAGAGAATGGGACAAAAGGAAATGGGACAAGAGAGAATGGGACAAAAAGGGAATGGGACAAGAGAGAATGGGACAAAAAGGGAATGGGACAAAAAGGGAATGGGACAAAAGGTAATGGGCCGAGAGAGAATGGGACAAAAGGGAATGGGACAAGAGAGAATGGGACAAAAGGGAATGGGACAAGAAAGAATGGAACAAGAGAGAATGGGACAAAAGGGAATGGGACAAGAGAGAATGGAACAAGAGAGAATGAGACAAAAGGGAATGGGACAAGAGAGAATGGGAAAAAGGGAATGGGACAAGAGAGAATGGGACAAAAGGGAATGGGACAAGAGAGAATGGGACAAAACAGAATGAGACAAAAGACGTTCTGAGGACTGAGAAAAAGCAGCTGATCTGAGTCTGAAGCTGCTTAACTCATGGAATATGTAAGAGTGATTTATACAGCAATGATCAGAAACTACTTAACCAAGCTGACAGAGATGAGAATGACTTGTACACTAATGATCAGAAACTACTTAACCAAGTTGACAGAGATGAGAATGACTTGTACACTAATGATCAGAAACTACTTAACCAAGTTGACAGAGATGAGAATGACTTGTACACTAATGATCAGAAACTACCTAACCAACTGGGCAGAGATGAGAATGACTTGTACACTAATGATCAGAAACTACTTAACCAAGTTGACAGAGATGAGAATGACTTGTACACTAATGATCAGAAACTACTTAACCAAGTTGACAGAGATGAGAATGACTTGTACACTAATTATCAGAAACTACTTAACCAAGTTGACAGAGATGAGAATGACTTGTACACTAATGATCAGAAACTACCTAACCAACCGGGCAGAGATGAGAATGACTTGTACACTAATGATCAGAAACTACCTAACCAACCGGGCAGAGATGAAAATGACTTGTACACTAATGATCAGAAACTACCTAAAAATAACTGACAGAGATGAGAATGACTTGTACACCAATGATCAGAAACTACCTAACCAACCTGACAGAGATGAGAATGACTTGTACACTAATGATCAGCAACTACCTAACCAACTGGACAGAGATGAGAATGACTTAAAACCTAATGATTAGAAACTACCTAAACAACCTGACAGAGATGAGAATGACTTGTACACTAATGATCATTAACTACCTAACCAACCGGACAAAGATGAGAATGACTTAAAACCTAATGATCAGAAACTACCTAAACAACCTGACAGAGATGAGAATGACTTGTACACTAATGATCAGAAACTACCTAAACAACCTGACAGAGATGAAAATGATTCATACATTAATAATCAGAAACTACCTATCCAGCCTGACAGAATAAGAATGACTTGTACACTTATAATCAGAAACTACCTAACCAACCTGACAGAGATGAGAATGACTTGTATGCTAATAATCAGAAATGACTTCACTAGCTTGACAGAGATGTGAATGACTTGTACACTAAATATCTAAAAGTCAGAAGAAAAAAAACCCAAACCAACCTGAATGAGAATGACTTGTACACTAATAACCAGAAATGCTTAGTGTCTGAATCAACAATAATTGGAGGATTTACAAGTTCATCTCTATCCCAACAGGGCTATATGTGTAGCCAGACCTTGCCCCCCTCCCCATGACTTTTAAAACAATTTATATTGCAGGCTTTTTCTGACGTGTATCATATACAGAGAGATTTTCATAAAATACAATTTCTTAAATTTCTTTTTGGGACCTGGTCACAACTCAAAAATTTAACATCACTGCATGGAATAAAATAATTACAAACTTGCACAATCATGAATGGTAAAGACAATTTTATTTTAAAGAAACAGAACATTTTGTTAAATGATGCTAAAATTTCTTTTTTAAATACATGACTAAAAATTATGCTGAGAGCTGAGCTATGTTATTGAACTGACAGCTTGGATGAAACAAATTAAATATGATAACAAAAGAAAATAGTATTTACTTACCTTGGATCCATTACAACCTGGCAACCCCATCTCTCCTACAGGTCCTTCCAACCCATCAAGTCCCTAAAATTTGGCAAAAATAAACATTATTTTAATCATCCAATAGTACATCAGGCAACAGAGTAAAAGATCAATGACAGTAACATCATTTGTGATTGATCAAAACAAAATCTCAAGCTCACAAGTTTTATAACTTACAAGCCTGTCCCATGCAGGCAAAAACTGGACTCAACTCCAAATATTCAAAAGATCACAATTGACAATGTCAAGCAGTCCTGTATAACTCGCTTATAAGTCCAAATACAAAGATCCTCATCTGCCAAGGCATAATGCTCCTGCAGATCAGGATCTATTGTTCTACTGATTACTGTTAACAAATTGCACACACTGGGATCTGCCATTGCATTATTGCATGGAAAATCTGGTTCTGTGCAGCTTGCAGTTAGACTTATATGAGAGCATATTCAGTACTTCAAGGTCTGGAGTTAAATTTATTAAATGGACGTTTGCATAGATTTATAATGGAGGAGCCAAACTCATGTCTGATCTTAAGATTTGAGATAAACCAATTCACAAGTAGTTTTTCTTTTGTAATGAAATTTTTAATTTATTGAGAATGAAAACTAAACCTAAAAAGTAATGACAAATGATCAAAATACAATTAATTACATTTGTTGAAAGTCCCATATAAGCACATTGAAAGAATAGAAAAAGATAACTCTTCTTTCTGCAGAAAAGGAAACTTTACAGGAGATAAATGTGTTCCAGACAGTGAAAAAATAATGCAACAACTGATTAGATTCCATTTTAAGTCTGGTGATGACTTTCTTGCAGCTGGCTGCTTTGACGAAGGATGCATGCATTACTGATGTCACAAAAAAGGATGACTGAACAGATATCTGACTGTTAATGTGTCAACAATATCAAAGCTTGGTGGCAATGTTAAAACCTGGTGGCAATATTAAATAACTTTGGAACAAGGCAGATCTTCAAACTGGCAGCTTGTCAACACAAATTATTAGAAAAAAAAGGATTTGTTAAAGTTGGGATCTAGGACTTTTGTTGATATATACATTGTTTTTATCTCATCATTGAAGCATAACAAATTTGGTAGTAACAGAAAGTCATGGGCCTAGGTTTTTTTTGTAGATATAGGTAGCTTAAAAACAAGAGATTTTGTATCTTGTCTTTTATTACATTTTTGTTGTCTTCAGTTACTGTCCACTTAAAGGACCTACCATTTAATTTTCATGAGGGCTTTGGGTTACTTTGTAAAATGTGTCACTCTCAAATATATGTAAGTTGATGCCCAGAATTTAAACTAATTATATAAACCATATTATCTGAATAAAAGACTATCTTGAGATCAATAATAAACAAGGATGCCACCTACCTAAAGATTAGATGGTTGGTCCATTACTAAAAATAGGGATGCTGCCTCCCCTTAAGATTAGATGGTTGGTCTATTACTAAAAATAGGGATGCTGCCTCCCCTTAAGATTAGATGGTTGGTCCATTACTAAAAATAGGGATGCTGCCTCCCCTTAAGATTAGATGGTTGGTCTATTACTAAAAATAGGGATGCTGCCTCCCCTTATGATTAGATGGTTGGTCTATTACTAAAAATTGGGTGTATCTTAAAGATTTCATCTAAAAATGGATATGGGGTATCACTTTACGTACTACCGTCTCCAAGATTTAATTATTCATCATAGAGAGAAAAATCAGTATACAGTGAATATACATACTACTATTCCAGGCACTCCAGTGAAACCAGGCAAACCTGTTTCTCCCTGAAACAAAAAAGAAATGGATATAATTGACAAAAGATAAATATAAAAAATATATAACCACCTGAAGGTATTATATATATATATATATATATATATATATATATATATATATATATATATATATATATATATATATATATATATATATATATATATATATATATATATATATATATATATATATATATATATATATATATATATATATATATATATATATATTTTTTTTTTTTTTCCTGGCTGCTGAACTATTACAAATTTGATTTGTGCAAGAAACCATTTGGGCAGTTTTAAGACTGAATTTTTCTAGCTTTGAAATAAGCTACAGGTTGTTCTTTTCTTTCCAGATTTGACAAACCTGCACATAACTTATTCTCAGATATTCATTTCATTTTAGACAAGTGAAGTCTCATGGTGCTATGCATTGTTCCATGAGAGATGATTTGAAAGACATAAAAAGATCCTATGAAACTCGATTTACTCACAAGAAATTCATTGTATGCACTTAAAAAAGGTGACTTAATTATGGGTACTTACCATTATGGGTACTTACCATCCAATTGCATTAGAATAGCTTCTAAAGTCTAATAAAATAAAGTGACCAAAACAAAAAAACAAAAAACCTATTTTGTTCTAGATGGGTCTGAGATCCCAAAATAACAGATTCTTGGATTGATTCACATCCCTGCTCTAGACAAAACCATAACTCCATAACAGGCAAATCCTTTTAAATACCCTGTGTCTCTAAATTCAAGATGAATACTAAGGAATATAAACAAGGACTTAATTGTTTCACAATAAGTATCACATCTTTTTCATTTCTGTATTCAACATACATGATGAAAAGACATTCTATTATTAATCTTTTTTATATCATAAATACAGAAAAAGGAACATGTATCTTTAATTGTTGTTGTAAACTATACCCCTGTTTGATAAAGATCTTGAATCACAATTGTTAAAACACCCTGCTTTAACTAAAGATTTATTTCCTTAATCAAAGATGGCATGCACCATTATTTGAAACACAAGTAGTAACATGAAAATAATTTAATGGATGGTTAATAAAAAAGGATTTTTTAATAATGAACAAATTTTTTATTAAAAGATTAATTTTCATACATCTTACAAATATTTTGAAACAAGACAGACATAAATCATATGCATATTGCAAAAGTCTGTATTTAACATATGCAAAAAGAAATTTATCTTATTTTATTATTTAATAAAAAAAATAGCTAATATTATCATCATCATCATCATCATCATCATCATCATCATCATCTATCATGGTTGGAAATAATCATGCCTTACAAACAAAGGCTGAAAAGTTGATGCTGGCAGACAGTGGAAGAAACCACCCCTGACAAACATGTTTTATCTTTAGAAATATTCTTGCAAACACTGGAGAAAATCACTGAAACATTCAGTTAAATAACACTCACTCTTTCCCCTTTCATCCCTTGTACACCAGGTTCCCCTGAATCCCCATAGGGTCCTCTTGGTCCAAAGGGACCCTCTGGTCCTGGAAACCCTGGCAACCCTTGTGAGCCCTGCAACCCTGTAAGACCAGTAGCACCCTGAAAACAAATCATAATGACTATAATTTTTAAAACAACAATAAAGGTAGATGTATATTATTGATAATGAAGGAAGATGAAACTCATGTACAGTGATCCTCTTCTTGAATGGTCCTCCAACATACATACATACACCTTTCATAGCCAGAATCTCCTGGCACCAAAGAGTTTGTATTCACAAGAACGCTTCTAGGACAGCCAACCCTCTAACATTTCAATGACTGTTATATTAGTGCCGATCATGAGCTGGCACATATTGGGGTTTATCGAAATCTCACAAACATTCGTTATATTCATAATTCAACACACTGACATTTGTACTAAA
Source organism: Potamilus streckersoni (assembly GCA_016746295.1). Taxonomy (NCBI): domain Eukaryota; kingdom Metazoa; phylum Mollusca; class Bivalvia; order Unionida; family Unionidae; genus Potamilus; species Potamilus streckersoni. The sequence goes on along the minus strand of JAEAOA010000606.1, from coordinate 599,646 downwards.
ATATTGATAAAGTGCCTAACTTTAGTTGATAGAAAAAGGTAATCCAAGTAGCTTGATTAAAATAACCACTGAGAAGCACAGTATTTTTCAGTTTGATTCAGCAAAATTCCAGTCACCATAAAGCACAAATTCAATGTTAGCCATTGTTGCTTCTCTTTTACATTACAAGATGTTCATTAAAAAGTTCAAGAATAAAATCAATTAGATGATCCTTTGTAAATACAAATCATTTTATGTAATAGCTTGGTAGACACTGAAGTTTACTGCAATAGGTACAAATTAGTTTGAAAATGGTATGTTTGCCATGAAAGTAATCAAAGAAAACTAGGTTACTGTCATCACTTGTGACAGCAATTAGTCAATTGGTTAATTAATCAATTAGTCATTTTTCTCAAGATATATGAATATAGTTTCAATACCAAGGCTAACGACAATGCTCAAACATAAATAGAACAAAACCTAAGCTGTATCAAAAAGCTCAATCAATTTTTTTCTGGCAAAGAAATGATTTTAACTATTAAAACTGAGTTTCATAAAACTAATGAGAAATGATAATAATATATTGGATACTGGATCTGCATCATCTGTGTAGACTGGAAAGGACTTACCATAGAATAATCATGTAAAAGTAAAGTCAAAGTGGAAACCACACGATCTGCCATAGTATAATGTACCTGCAGACTAGTGTCAGTCTTATTTGCTCTACTAATTACCCCTAACAAATTGCACAGACCCAAATCTGCCAGTGCAATAAGCGATGACAGATCTGAATCTGTGGAGTTGGACTCGTTTAGGCAAGTATAAATGTTGTGCTGGTATGCTTTCGTTGAAATTGGGTGAACTTCTGCTGATTGGTTTTGAGATGATGCATAAAGGTTTTTGTGTTTAATAACAATAAATAGTGATCAGCACTGATTCTGAAAGCTTAATAGTCTGTCAAGCTAAGATGCTTTCTGTCAAATGTAGTCAGATGAGCATTTTAGGTTTTGTTGTTCATTCTGATTGCAGATCATAGTCTTGTACAAACAAATATGTTTTTGTCATCATGCTTTTGTGCTTTTGTCAAATTTGGTTAAATTCTGTGGAACTGTTTTAAATATAAAATTGAAGTTTTATTCTCCTTTTAGTAACAAAGCCAAAATTGAACTGCTAATGTCAATCATTTGTACAAATTTAAAAGGTGTTTATTACAGAATATTTACATCAAATTTGGTAAAATTCTGTTCAGTGATTTATAAAGGCTTATCCATTTTTTGGAATGCAGTTTTATTTGATAGCAGACATCATTTGTAATAATCTGAAAATGCCATTATGCCAGAATTTTGTTTTTTTCCTTAAAATCTGTTTAAATTCTGTTTTGTATTATTTTCAGGGAGAAATCATTGAAAGGTTTTTGTTTTTAGTAGCAGTGGCAATCACTGATTGTAGATTGTAAAGAAAAGCTGAATGACTTTCATTTCATGATGTTTTTTATAAGATTGAGATTGGTCAACAGGTGTTTTTCAATCTCTATGTTCTTTTCATGGCTAAAGTTATTGGGAATGAAATAAAATGATTGTCAAATTATCTACATTGGTTGATGTATTAGATGTCATATTGGCACCCTTTTTTATTTAGGACAAAGCAGACATCATTAGAAGCCTTTTAATGATAATGATAATCAATTCCGGGAAAGTAGTGACAAAATTTGAAAACAGTCATCATGGCAGACATATAATATTCAGTGTACAACTGGCACCATTTTCACATAGGACCAACTAGGTATCATAAGAAGTCAACTGATGAAAAATTTTAAAATATTAAAAATATTTTTTAGATAGTCACCATCATGGCCATATTGATGATTTGCAATGTTCATCTAAGCATCATAAGAAATAATCTGACGAAAGCTCCAGCAACGGATCAAAATGACTTCCTATTGAAGAGAAGTAGCAAAAACATGATTTTCAAGATGATCATGTACTGGACATCAGATAACCATGTACTGGACATAAGATGACCATGTACTGGACATCAGAGGAACCATGTACTGGACATCAGATGATGACATACTGGACATCAGATTACCATGTACTGGACATCAGATGACAATGTACTGGACATCAAATGACCACATACTAGACATCAGATTACCACATACTGGACA